>JAMKCH010002754.1:0-87103 GCA_023653785.1 Ophioderma brevispina
ACCCTCGGCTTACGCCTCTGGGCACAGTATGGGTTTCAGAGATCACCGAGGGCCCTATAGTTTCAACCATCCCCTCATAGCAGTCAAAATTTGTATAGGAAATCGGAATCATTTGAGAATGCCCAAATCCAGCAGATCGTTGCCCGGCCCCCTGTTTTAAGTCGTGGTATTTATTCTTTTTAAACTTTGATGACATCTTGCGGTCCATCACAAAAAATTGTTTGTTTGCCGTAATCCTCAGCTTTTACGTGTTAAACCAATGACAACTTCTAAAATTGGGATTCTTGGCCGCCTCGAGCCCTGAAAAAAATTACTACTTTAAAGGGCGCCTCTAATTGGGTAAATTTTATTTATTAATTTTATTTTAAAATCTTTATTTATCGTATTTTACTTTTCCCAGCAGTTTTTAAATATCCGCACAACATTATCATAGGTTTTAATGTTAGAAAACAAGTAAGAAAAAATGAATTTTGCGAGAAAACAGAATATACAAACAGAATTGATAATTAAATAATTAATTGTTGAATATCGGACTATAAGTGAAACTTCAATATAACAAATTTTAAAAATGTGCGCGCCCCTGTTCGGTACCCCCTTCCGATTACTAACCCGTAGAGTTAATGGTAAGAACGAAAGGGGGATCAAATGAAGGTCGGTATTTTTTTAAACCTGTCAGACTATAGATTTTCAATAGCTGTCAATATGTACATACGCGTATGTCTATAAGAGCTTCGCTTTACGAGCTCGCTTTATTATTGGAAAATTACAAATCCTTTAAAAAAAAAATTATAGTGAAAAATCACGGTTTTTTCGTGTTTTTTTTTTTTGCCTAAATAAAAACACTAACATCCAATATGGCCGCCATTATTATACAAATAAAAGACGGACTGTATTTTTTTTTTTCAAATCGCCGGTTTTCGTCACAATTTCACATTGATACAAATATGAAGTTTCTGGAACCAGTAATCATATTTTATGGTATAAACCATTAACCTAAGGTGCGTATTCCGATTGTCTTTGGGACCCCCTGATTTACCCGAGTAGTACGAAGTTTGGAATCCAATGAAAGACCGTATTTTTCTCTGTTCGTCACTGAAAATTTGAGGCTTCAAATCCATTTTAACCAATTCCTAAGATTAAACAAAAAACACCTTATTTTGATGGTAACCGCAATATTAGCACAGTATTGAATGGGGCTTTCCAATAGGCATATCGCATATTCTAACCAGCAAACCGCACGTTTGTTTCCCATGGTATTTTGATAGGGGGAGTATGCATGCCAAGGCCAGGCTCTCATATCAAATGGTAGAGAAACAATAAGACATAATCGGAACAAAGCACCTTTATGTGGTTATATTGCATATAGTTTAAAGTATGGCCAATGGAACAAAAAGAAGTGTTTGTTGGACTTTTTTGAAACGCACTATGGCTCTAGTTCAATCTTTCAATTTAAAAAGGTTGACGAGGAACTTTTAAAATAAAAAACGAATGATCCAAAATCTCTATCCTTTTCTTTTTATAACGTTTTTAATAAATGGTCAATTTTCCTCAATGTTGGGATTTTCCCGAGATAGACTATTCTTCTCTCAATCTTTGCTGACATTTCAATAATTCATCATATGGTTCACCATCATTTTGTTCGCCTGCGCCCGGCCTGCCTTAAGGCTTGAAGACACATCGGGATCACTTTGTCCCCACTGTTTGAATGTCTGTTGTTGATGTCTGTTTTTGTTGTCTGTTGAGTGAAAAATTTGTAACATTTGCCTGTAATATCCGCATACTTCAATGGATTTAAACCAAACTTGAGTCATAGGTGCAACGTGTGATTCTTCATTTTTGATGGCGTCAAAGGTCACATACCCAGTCAAAGGTTATGCGAGGTCAAGTTGTAAGATAGGCTGAAAATGTAAAATTGACCTCAATTGAAAAGTTGAAGTTCAATTGGAACCAAACTTTGTTTTATGGATAGAATACGCAAACCCTCATTTGTTTGATAAGGTTAAAGTTCACGTCAAGGTCATATGAGGCCTATCATTCACAAACCGCGACGGCAGGCGACACAAGCGATCCGAGGACTGCGATTTTTGTTTTTATTTTACATGTAAGAAGAATTTGGTGTATTGACCTGATTAAATTTTAAAAATCAATCTCATTTTATTCTCCCCATTTTCGGGCCATGTTTATTCAAATTTTCCGGAAGTTATCGAACATCTTCGAAGACTACAAATTTCAGTATGCATTTTAACGAAATACCTGCGTCTGGATACAGAACAGCTGCTTCTGGGGTCCATGAGCCAGCAGAAACGTATCCTCGCTTTTCTAAAGTCACCACAAAACTCCCATCGCCCACGACTACCCCTTCCTTCAAACGCTCAAGGAGGTTTCTTTTCGTAGACTGAAACCAGAAAAGATAAATGAAATAATCAGTAAACGCGCACGGACAAACACAAAAATAAATCAACATACTAACATGCTTATATCGTTGACACATAGTCCTGCACATCAGCCACCGTTTCTTTTCTTTTTCTTAATGTTCTTTCATTTGCCTTTCCTCTTCTCATTCCCGTTCTCATTTTTATTCCTTTGAAATCTCCCTATTTTTCTACATCTTCCTTCTCTTCCTCGACAGTAGAGGTATTTTTGAAGTGGTACAACTCAAAAACACCCAAGCCTGTATAAATATGAAAGCACAACTTGAACAATAGAAAAAAATGTTTTTGAGGATATCATATTTAGGCTTTAGATATCTGGTTGTAAAATCAAGCTCAGTCGCTTGTAAACTTAGTGGTCAAAATATGGGTTGTTCGGCTACAGAGCAGGAGCAGAATATCATAGGGCCTTATTAAGGAATTCGTTTACCCCCTCCTACTACAGAAAATGTTTAACACCTTTGGTAGTTAGTATGGACCCTCTACATCAATGCTATAGGTAGGTAGTACTCTCAAATTGTGGTATCACTTTTTCAATAAGGGCCAATTTAATTTTACACAGGGGTCAAACTTTTAAAATGCCCCAATCATGTTGAAATGTATGCCATATTGTAAATCTAATCATACGGATTCCAAAGATGTATAGTCTGTACCACCTACGACCATTGGTTTTGGAGTTATAGGATAAAAATGACTAAAATGGTAAAAAGGTCAATCTCAATTTGTACAGGGGTCAACATTAAAAGTTAATCTGATTATATTTTAAACACTTGCAAATTATTGCCTGAGGTAAAAGGACTCCCAAAAAGTATAGTTTTGATTATGTTAAATGTTTACTTACTGAGATAAAGGTCAAAGAAGTTCAACACCAATTGGATTATGTTGCCCTATGACCTATTTTGTCGCATAACATGATAACTATGCATTGCAGATGGTCCAAACTATTCCTGATTTTGACACATTAAGCTAGATGAACAACTTCTTTCATTTTTTACCATAATTGGAGCAACGTCTGATTTTGACCCCTGTACAAATAGAAATTGACCCTTTTTACAATTTTAGCCATTTTTACCCTATAACTCCCAAACTAATGGTCATAGAAGGTACAAACTATACATTTTTGGAAACCTTATGACTAGACGGACAATATGGCATACGTTTCAACATGACTGGAGCATTTTAAATGTTTGACCCCTGTCTAACCTTAAATTGGCCCCTATTGAAAAAAGTGACACAAAAATTTAAGAGTACTAACTACCTATCGTTGATATAGAGGGTCTATACAATGATGTTTGACCTGGGTCCGTGCTCCTCCTCTGCTATGGATGCGTAGATATGGAATTCGAAAGGTACAACCATTTACAGCAACTGAGTCGCTTCATTTGCGAAGTGACTTTTTAATTAGGATCATTTTGTAATTGTACATAAGAGAATGACAATCTCTGGTAAAGATTTCTTTGTAAAAAATATTTGTAAAAATTATTTAATGATACTGATTCAAAATATGTTTTTTATTTAAGGGTTGGTTTCATTTAATAGGGATGGGTACAATGTCACCATGCCCATAGAGGTCTACAGGAAATTTTGTACCACTCCCATTATAACAACAAGTAAGTGCAAAAGTATTTCACATTTGGAATCAGTATCATTAAACATTTAAAACAATATTTTACAAAAAAATCTGGGTATTGCAAAGGGTGACCTTTCTTGAATAAACAAATGACCTTTAACCTACTTTCCCAAATATCTTGGAAAGGTAGTACCACACGCATGTGACCCAATTGACTTTTTTACTCCTGAATAATTTGAGCTATATTACATTAGATTTAGAGCAGTTCAAACATTTGACCCCCATAGTAACTTTACCCTCGGGGCCACACGCACCAGCGGGTCTCCGGCAGACACTCATGCATATTTGCAAAAGTTACATTTTTCCCGTGTTCAGTTATTGATATCTCGTTCATTTGATCAAACCCTTCTGGGCTGATACTCTATTATGCAGCTTTTTGTGCCCTAAACATCGTCAGTAGATAATCAGTTAGTGTCAGTTTGATCAAACTATTTTTTATACTAGTCAAGAACACAACCCACACCTCACACAGGGTTCTTCTGATGTCTCTCTTTTGGGCAAAATTTGGAGATCCAGGTTTGCAATTAAATGCCACTTAAAAGCTACTGCAGAATACATAAATGTTTACTGCATGACAACAGAATATCCGATTCATCTCAGAATTTGGAATTAAGCGCCATATTAGCGACTATCTTTAGTTCATTTGACTATTTGGTACAAAAATAAGCAAAAATCTCGATCAGCCTTTAACTCAAGGTTGTGTGTTCCATAACAAAAAGTGTAATGCGTTTAAAAAACACACTGCAACTAAGGAGGATTTATAGATAGTTGACCCCTCGGACAAGGGGTGAAACGCATTCAAAACCAGTCCGTCCGTGCTGGCGCTGACATTTGAATATGCACGGATAATTAATCAGTTGTGGGTGCTTCTAAAAAAAATACACCCATAATGTCCATTTCGAATACAAAACAACGCCAAAATATCAGTTGTTGGATGTGGGTCTATTTGGTGGTTAATTTTGTCCTACCCATGGACACACCGAATGAAATGACACATCAGTCGTCCTGATTTAAATACACCGCCTCAATGAATACATCTTTTCACCTAAGCGCGCCATGCATTTGAGAAAAAGAGTTCTGAGCACAAGATCCAGGTACACTATTCTTACAAACCTGGCCATCTCTAACACCTACATTACTTTGTATCACTACCCGATTAGTGTATATGCAAGCCTGCACCCACAGTATGTGAAGAATGGCGCAGCCATTGCTTCTATTGTTGGTACTCCTAGTTTTCTTTGTGGGTCGGCAAAACATGCGAGACGGTGAATTTTCAAAGATTAACGGTAACGTTTGGCCTCCCTCTATATAGAACCTCTTTGCCTCGAGATGCCTACAATCCGAATCTGATCAGGATTTAAAATAAATTGCGTTATCTTAAAAACAGCATCAAATGACTAATTCAAAGGAACCTTGTCTTAAAGCAATTCGCTTTGTTAATCGTCTTATCGTCAAAATGGAACAAATAAAAAGATGTGTTACAGAAAAAGTGAAAGATGTGCCATTTGTTTTTGTATGTGTGTCATATATATTTGTTTTCTGGTATATTATGGAAAAAACATAAAAAAAAAATCCGACCTACCTACCCTATTTTTTTTTCGTATGATTACGACGACGCCATCAAACAATTTTTTTTTTAGCCTAAGCGTAAAAAGACTATGTCCCTCACTGGAACGGTAGCTAGGGTTGTGTTTAGTATATGCTAACCCAAAATCACTTCCTAGTGCCTCATTGTATTGTTTGATTATGATCATGTTCATTATATCCTACGAAATCAGTCCTCCAGTGAGGGTTATATCTGAGGCAGAGAGCCACACATTATATAAACATGCCCGCCACACAAAGAATTCCTAGATAAACTCACTGCCGAAAAAAAGAACTTGATAATTGTGCACTCTGTCTTCTAGTGACTTTAGACAAACCTCTAGAAACACGGAGAATGATTCGTAAAAATACAATGCTCTGAACAACGATGGATAATCAATATACAACAGATTTACCAACCATGTCCATCAGGCATCGTTAAGGGTGGTTGACAAAGTTATCCCAATGTGTGAAAATGGCGTGCTTGAGTGGCTTTTCAAGTCCCCCCAGTTTCACGGACCTCTCTCTATACTGCTATAATAATATATTTTTTTTTAATGTCAAATGAAACTATGGAGTTGATAACGTGAGTTTTCTGATCAAATTGAAAACCGAACTTTACAATTGGGAATTGAATCTGTACCCAGATATAGAGTCCCGGCGGGAGCCATATCCGGGGCTTCCATAACGATAACGGAATAAAGCGTGAAACTAATGTTGGCGTGAAGAGTTTCAACTGAATCGATTGCTCCCATGTTCACCATTGTTCCCGGACTATGAGTACGAGCCGGACAATGGTTACTTATACAACCGGAATGGACACAATGAATTTGACCTGATTAGGCCCAAAAGTTTATCTAAAGAGCTATTTTTGTTCGAAACAGCAAGTGATATGCGTTTTATAGTCCCAACAAGGCAATACGCCTCTTCTAGATTTTATTTCCCCTTCCCTTGAGTTTGAATGAAGTGTATAAGGTGGTGTGTGGGGTTCAAGTGGACACCCCCCCCCCTCCGAAAGTACCCACTTTGGCCGTTATAGTTTTTTTACCAAACTCTGGTTATTGATGGGGTACATCAACACTATCACATAAGAGGGGAAGATGATAATCGGGTTGTACCGATTCAAAAAAGGGCGGGTCCAAAAACGAATTTTTGTGATTCGCACAAATTCTCACCCGCATTCCTCTTTGCAAAAATTTTGGGGCTCATAATGGAAAAACATAAATATATACATTTGCTGAAAGGGGAAAAACAAACAAGGTGGCAAAAGTTACTCCCTACGATTTAAATGCAAAACAATTCGAATTGGAAGAGTAAAGGTGGGTGGATTGGGCTAAAAATCGCAAACATCAACTTGACAACATCACCTAGTATTGATCTATTGTTATAAGCACTGCACGTTGTTGCCTATACTCCGATGATGTGCATCAAAACACGTTTCCTCTTTTTTTTTAATATACAAACAAATCGGTGCGGCTCCAAAAATTGGAGCGGGCGTGGGGACGATCAACTGGTTTTAATCTTTTTTTACTTGGCCTTATAGGCCCCATATTGTAATACCTCTGCCGACCCTGCAATACAACATCAAAATAATAAGGCCATCATTGCATCCCACCATATCCATTTACCTCCTGCGATATGAAAAGAACCGGCAATCGCCCGTCTACACCTTGTATCTTTCACACACAGTCCACAGCAAGCAGAAAGTCCTGTTCAAATCTGGTGACAGTGAGGATTGTTCGAACCCACGTTATATCACGTGGATGGATTGGTCATGGGTCTGGCGAACCAACGACTGAGTTAACAGCTGCGACCCAAACAATACTTTTAGTACTTGGAATTAATTGCTATTTAATCATGGCGCTTTTTGTGTTGACCAGTGGCTTAAACGGCGGGGGAAAGGGGGGCGTATGTCCCCCCTGACGAATTTGGCGGGAAAAAAAAATTGCAAAAAATAATGCTAAATCAGCCGTTTAGCCCTCGACCGGGAAAAAAATTGGCCTTTTGACCCCCCTAAGAGAGCAAATTTTATTTATCCCAAGACTAGGGGGGGAAATTCCGGCCCACCCCTCAGAGCGGGCAGGCCCGGTTACGCCACTGATGTTGACAGAATGACAGGACCTGAAACGTTTTAATTCTTAAGTGCGGGCAAATGGTGGTGCATTAAGAAGAGGGGGCCAAGACAAAAGTTTGTACAGGGGTCAAATTTTTAAATGATCCAAACCATGTTGAAAAAGTATACCATGTTATATTGGCTAACCACAGGAGCAGAAGGAAAGGTATAGTTTGTACTATCTACAACGTAAAGTTTAAGGAATCAAGGCTAAAACAGCAAAAAATCAAGAAAAGGGTTCCATTTTCAGTTGTACATGGGGTCAAATTTAAAGTTGCTCTGATTTGTTAATAACAAAAGGGTTTTGCAAATATTGGTGGATTCATAAGATTAAAATAAGGAAAAAGTTGATCTGTCTAAAATACCTAGTTACCGAGGTGTAGGGGGCATAGAAGTCAACGTCCTTCATTCAATGGGGGCTTACTGGTGATGTTATAGTATCTTGCCCATCCCTACTGCATTGTGCATGTTACATCAGGTCAGAGGTCAAATATAAACGTATGTGTCTGCAAACTGGTCTTATAACATGGTTGTAGTTCGGTGGGATCTCCTCTCCCTCTCTTCAGTTTTCAGATGATCACACAATACTTCGTCATATTTTTAGTTGCAAAGTGATCAGGATGTTCTTCAGAATGATATTCACAACATTTTAAAAGGACTATTTTAAGAGTTGCCTCTCAATCTTTCTAGTGCTCCGTTATGCACATCACTAGATCTAAGTCTCCGATTATTGTGATTCTTACTTATGGGTGAGAGTAGACTTGCTGAAAAATGAAGTTAACAATTTCAAATACTGTTGTTACTTTCAGTAGGGATCTTTCCTTTGACTCTCATATAGCTGCAAGTTCAGCAAGTTTCAAAAATTGTCTGGCTTCATCATCAGATGCACAAGAAATATGTCTTCTAATGCACTGATGAACCTACAAAGCTCTCCATCTTGCCCCATATTATTTTACTGTTGGCATGTGTTTGGGCCACCCCTCTCAAAAGGAATCATTTGAATAGGTTAGAGAAAGTGCAACGGAAAATTACAAGGAC
Organism: Ophioderma brevispina; assembly: GCA_023653785.1. Taxonomy (NCBI): domain Eukaryota; kingdom Metazoa; phylum Echinodermata; class Ophiuroidea; order Amphilepidida; family Ophiodermatidae; genus Ophioderma; species Ophioderma brevispina. The sequence continues at coordinate 8,795 of JAMKCH010002754.1, forward strand.
TTTATTTATAAGCAATCACCAAAGTCGGATGCTCGTCCACATTACTTGAGCAGACTTCTAGATTTGAATCTAGTCAGGCTAGAAAGATGCTTCAAATCCAACGGCTTGTTACTGGCTTTAGATCTTTACATGTATTTGCTCCCTACTTTTTAATTCTTTGATTCACCATAGCATGTTGCAGAGAGAGTATAGGCTTTTGCACCAATCTGGAAGGACTTCCTCTTTCTTCAGTTCTATGTTTATTCACTTCCAAGTCTTTGGAATGATATCCCATCTGAGTTGCGTGCTGTCAATAGTTTTTAACTTTAACGCAGGCTGTATAAATCACACTTTTTAATTTACTTAATAAAATATTGTTAAAAATGTCGGGTTTTTGTAAAATTTTATGTCAGTTTGGAAACCACTTTGATATAGGGACAGGGTATAATTGTTGCTCTTTCAATCAGTTTAACATTGATATTTTTGTTTTCATTGGGCATACATATGCATTGCATTCTTTGGTTTCCACTTAATCAATCTACTTCGGTGTGCATGTACTTGTTTCTCTTTGGATATGGGAGCCACCTTTGTGATCGGGTTTTGTTTTATATCAACCCATTCTCTGATCCAGAATTACCCTGATTTGCTTGTCAATTTGTATGTATTATATATTTGATCATATTAGTTCTGTATTTTGCAAGTAATTCAAATAAATATTCTTATTATTATTAAAAACAAGCGGCATTTTCAGCATAATTCGATGAACTTTTGAGAACTTTCTACAACATGCACGGAGTAGAAGAATGCCTGGCGAACCTTGAAAGATGAGGCGATGGCGATGGGCCCCGGTCGAGCGTATGATTAGCGGTATCAAACCACCACCACCATTCGCGGTAGTAATACAAACGGTATCAGAGACGCTGGAAAATATGGAAGAAAGCATGGGACAATTACGTTATCGTCGCCAAGGAAAACAAAACAGCACCTGACTTCCAAACCTTCTATGTTTCTACATACAATAGGAACAAAAGGGCTCAAATTTTACAAATAGATTTGAGTGTTAAATGATGCTGAGCAGCGTAACCTTGATGTCATACTCCAGCGATTCAATAACTATGCTGTCGGGGAGGTGAACAGAGACAGATGGAGCGAATGTATTCAATAAACAGATGCCAGAAACAATGAGAGCTTTGAAAGCTTCTTGGCTAATTTGCGTGTTCTAGCAAAGACGTGCATTTTGACCCACTTATGATTCCTGAGAGAGTAGAATAGTCATCTGGAATCTTGGATGATTTTGAATACAATGGAAATACATGCTCAGGAAACCAAACTAACTCTGGCAAAGTGTGTTGTATCTATGTGTAAGGCACGCTGAGTCAGCAACAACTCAGGCAAAAGCGTTCAATCGAGGACACCATCACCTCATGGGCACAAAGTTGGCACAAACAAAGCCCAGATGGTGAGTGGTAAAATTGCCACCGCGGCGCAGCAGCAAACAAAAGCATCAAGCCAAAAATAGTAACAAAAGCCTAAGCAGAGAGGGATTGCAAGCAGTACTGTGGTTAGAGACAGGTTGGGATAAATCACTATGCCCAGCCTAGGCAACAGTTGTGATAATGCGGGACACCAATCACTCAGTCAGTATGCCAAAAGCAAAAGAAGAAAGGCAAGAAAGCTGTTAATACTGTCTATGCAAGTGATGAAGGTGACTCGGATACAAGCACTGAGTACATTAATGTGATTTCATGTCAAACAATGTCAACTGATACTGCGGTATAGCAGAAATGCAATTAAAGCCCCGAGTAATAAATAAATCTGTAAGATTTAAGTCGGTAGCGGGGGGGCAAAGTCAATATCATTACACCGCAAGTATATTGACCAAAGTCACCTCATTAGTGACAAAAAGTACGCGCAAATGTGGAACGAAAATCAACACGGAAGCGCACGACAGGGCCAGGGTTAAAACGCAAAACCCTGTTAATGGCAGAAGAAGAAAGTATTCGGTGATGGAATCGTCCTCGTTGACATGACTACACACGTTATAGGCAACAAAGAAAGCCAAGCCTATGAATTACTCACTATCAACGAGGTTAACTTTAAAAGAATTGCGGGCGTGAGCACACCTGATAACGCTAAACTGAAGATAAAATACAGCAGCGTATTTGATGGTAAACTGGGACGCATCCCAGGGGATGTATACACTTACAGACTGACCAAAAATGTCAAAACGTGCAGTACTCCCACCACGTCGCCTTCCACATGCTATTCTGAAAGCAAAAGTCAAGCGAGAACTGGATAACTTTAGTCGAAAAGAGGTCATTGTGCCAATTCATCCTACGAAGAGTAACTCAGGGGCTCTCAGTTGTGCCCGCTTCGGAAAAACGTGGGAATTAAGGGTGTGCATAGACCCCAAACCCTTTTTACAAAGTCCCTAAGAGCAACTACTACCAACTACCAGTGACAGATGGACATATTTTGCCTGAATACATTCAAGCAAGATCTTCTCTAAGATGGACCTGTCATCAGCATTCTGGCAGTTGACCCTAGATGGCAGCATCAAGACTAACGTGTGCTTCAATACCCCCATTCGGACGCTATCGCTGGGCCGGTCTTCCCTTTGGCCTTTCCACGTCGAGGCGAGATCTTGCCAAATTCTTTGAACACAGCCCTGGAAGGTCTGACAGGAATTATTTGCGTCGCAGATGACATCATCGTCATGGCAAGGGTTGAGACACAGAGATGGAAAATGCCATGAAAGATAATGACACCACAAATCTACCGCAGATTTTGTCTTGAACGCTTGTAGCGCCCTCAACATAAAAGCTTAACAAAGACCAAATCATGTCAGGACAAACAGACATTCCATTTCTGGGACACAGAGTGACAGACAAAGGACTTGCGTCCTGACCCAGAAAGTAGAAGCGGAGTCTCAAATATGCCAGAGTTCCTAAGATGTCCAGGGACGTTCAGAGATAGGTAGGTTTCGTGAACTATCTAAGCCGCTACTTACCGTCTATCTGATACAATCCAGCCAATACGACAAGCTCACAAAACCCCTGACGTCCATTGGCACTGGGACTCATGACAGCAAGGAAGACTAGAACAGTGAAAACATATTGTTACGCAGACCTGTACCGGCATGACGCCCAAAGAGCGATGTTAAAATAGCCAATGCGATGTAAGTGGTACAGGTCTCGGAGCAGCCCTTTCCAAGAAAGGAGCCCTATCGCAGTTAGCAGCAGAGACTCAAGGATACGGAACGCGCTAAGCCTTATTGAAAAGAGAGATGCTCGCAGTGGCTTTCGCACTAGAACGCTTCCATCAGTACACTTCTGGACGCCATACAAGAAATAAGCGACCACAAACCGTTGGAAGTCATCGCTAAGGAAAAAAAAAGCAACTGGTGAAGCCCACTAAGAGAGTGCAGGGCAATGTTGTCAGATTAAATGTATGACTATGATATTGAGTACATGACAGGCAAATACCATATACTTAGCTGACACTCTATCCCGTGCTACAGACACCAGCGCCAACGTGACTCAGTTTGAGATAGTGAACACAGTGACAATACTTACCAATACTGGAAGAGGGTTGGACCAGATTCGCGTCGAGACAGAAGCTGATGAAACACTTCAGCTCTTAAAGGCAGACACATAATCAATGGATGGAAAGAACCACAGAGATCTTGCACCTGAACGTTAAATCCCTACGACAGTACAGGGAAACACTGTGTCCAAGATGGCCTAGGTTTAAAGGACAGAGGGGGAGTAGTAATCCCGACAGATAGAAACTTCGCGGGATATGAAGGACAAATTACACTCCTCCATCTGGTGTGATGGGGCCTCCTGACGCGCACGCGAATGCAGTGTTTTGGCCAAGGATGTCGAGTGAAATCAAACACTCATATCAACCTATGACGTGTGTAGAACCTATGAACACGCAGAAAGAACGTTCATGTCACATGATCTCCCTTCAAGACCATGGGAACGCGTAGGAACTGATCTTTACCTGGAATGGAAGGATCATTGATCACATGAGATTTTTACAGTAATTTCTGGGAAGTGGATGTCTTGCCGGATTACATATGCGAAACGGTGATAATAAACTCAAAAATCACTCGCAGGTACAGGCACCCAAACCCAAGTTGTGAGTGACTGGACCCAATTCCACGTCAGGAAGCCTTTGCCAATTTGCCAAAGCGTGGGACTGTGAAACACCTGACTAGCCAGTCCAGGCAATAGCCAGGCAAATGGCAAGTCAGAATCCGCAGTGAAAACTGCAAGAGATCCTTCACCAGACTTAAGTTTTAAAGCTGGAAGTGACCCCTCATCGCGATCTTAGATCATCGCAACACACCGTCGCAAGGCCTGGATACGTAAAGCCAGCGCAACGTCTGATGAATCGCAGAACGCGAACACTTCTCCCAAACTTCAGCAAATTTTCCTACAGCCAAGAATTGGTGACTAACAGAGCAAAGATGAAGACTAAACTTGACAAGCAAGCTCCAGCACTCAACAAATCAGCAAAAGTGAGGGACGAACCGGTTGAGAATTGAAACCGTTAGTCGTGGACATAAAACATGGGAGAGAAAGCAGTTGTGAACACAAAGCTCGGACGAGCGATCTGACCTTAGTTGAAACCTCAAAGAGAGTATCCAGGCGCAACAGAGTGCATCTTCGCAAAAACTCAAGAAGCAATTCCGCCTCCATTACGCCCAAAACAGTAGAAAACAAACAAGAGAAAAACCATAAGAAACCGGGAAAGTCGCAAAAATCATCCCGTCAAACGATGCGCGAAACAACCAGAACCAAGAACCAACAAAAGAACGCACAATTCCGCAGGGACTCAGAACCATCAGTCGCTAAAAGTGCTAATTATACTACCAGATCTGGTCGCACGGTCAAAAGCCTCAGCTATCTCAAAGATTTGTCAAATGGACTCTTTTGGAGTTACAAAGACTCTATTGGAGCATGTAGAAGGGTCAATGGAAAGCAACATTGACTTTCTCTAAATGATTTTTGAAAGATTTTTTAACCTGCACTAACGTCGTAAGATTGAAACTCTAAAATGGCAGAAGTAAGTAAATGCATGTACCAATTTGCCATAAAAGTAATGGGGAAGGCCAAAGTTAAAATGTCAAACAAAAATTGACATTAATGGTGTAAAGTAGTAAGTTAGTAGATTTCAAGTATAACTGACCTTCAGAAGTATTCCCAAAATTATTGAACTTTGGAGAAAGTATTTGGAAAACTTCAACCAGGTCAACATAATTTTGAAAGTTTACAACTGTTTGGATTTTATCAATGTTTGCGAGCTCAAAATTGTTGTGTTAGTAAAAGCCGACTAACACAACAAATTTTCCGTCAGACACGTGAGAATATTTTCCTTGCGGTATCACAAAATTTTTTCTGAACTTGATCACACTCAGAAGTGACCTTGCATAAAACTTGCGAGTTACGGACTCATTCATATAATGTTATTATTGTGGACTTTAAAGAGGGGACTACTGGACACAGATGATTTCTTATATAAGCCATGTTTACTCACACAAAAGAAAAGTGAGTACTTTTTTTTTTAAAAATCATTAAATTAATCCATAAAAAAGGGGGATATGTTCTGTTATAGGTATTTGCCCATACTACTGCTTGTGCATGTTACGTCAGTCAGAGGTACATAATAAACGTAACTCGTCGTCACTGCAAAACTGGTCTTATAACAGTTAATTCCCCCTACTTTCTTAAGCACACACCACCCACTCGACTGGACAGAGCAATTGTGAGTTCAAACTTACGGCAGACGGTCGGACGAATGTAGTCTTTACGCGCCCGTGTGTCTGGATGCATGAACATACACGTTGCATAAAAAAAAACATGTCGAAAGGCTTATCTATCGTCTGCAGACGCGACCGGTCTGCCGATTGAAGTCTGAACCAAACTTAATAGAAAAACTCTTAATCTTGATCACGGACGAACATTTAGAAAAGAAAACCCAGTCGAACAATGGAGGGTCCATAATTTATCGGTAGATGCTAGTAGAGTTGTGGAGTGCCAAATCGTGTACCACGCATTTCAATACGGAATAAATCCCAAACTCGTTCTAACCTCGTCTTCATGGCCAATTTCATTCCCATTGAAAATGTGTGGTACACATTTGACAGTCCTTTATGGTGCTAGTCTTTCGGGCTTTTGTGCGCCAGGTGTGACGCGTTGCGTATGTTCGAAAGGCTCTAGCATCTGCAGACGTGTGCCGATGAAGTATGAACCTATCTTAGAGGGACATAATGGCATGAAAAAAATCCTGTTTTTACTGTTTTTACAGAATGTAAACATCCAAATTGTTTTCAAACTCGTGATTTCAGTAAGGGTCCTTTTTATTATGTCATTTTTTTCATGCCATTATGTCCCTTTAAAGAGACACTGGCACATTTGAAAAATAGTGCGCCCTCAATATTTTTCAAAATCGATATTTTTGCATGGTTGTAAGGCTTTTATATACAAAAGCCCTCACCCGAAATGATTAAGACCAAGGGGTGAAGCCCATTCAAAACCAGTCGTCCGTGCTGGGCGCTGACATTTTGAATATTGCACGGAATAATTATTAGTTTGGGTGCTTGTATACACACATAATGTCAATTCGATACAAACAATCCGGCAAAATTTGTTGGATGTTGGGTGCTATTGGGTGTTTAAATTTTGTCCTACCCATGGCCACACAACGAATGAAATGACACGTCAGTCGTCTTGATTTAAATAAACCGCCTCAATGAATACATCTTTTCACCTAAGGGCGCATTGCATTATGGGAAAAAAGTATCTGAGCACAATGAGCACACTATTATTACACCTGGCCACCTCTAACACATACATCAATTTGTATCACTATCGATTAGTGTATATGCAAAGCGGCACCCACAGTATGTGGAAGAAGCGGAGGCAGCCATTGTTTTATTGTTGGTCCTCTATGTTTTCTTTTTGTGGTCGCAACAAAAACATGCGAGACGATGAATTTCTAAAGATGACGTAACGCTTTACCTCTCTATCTATATAGAACCTCTTTGATTAAGACCACATCAGCTTCCTTATGGGTAAACAGAACGATTTTATAATTTAGCGTCGCCGGGGCGACGTTTCCGTAAATTCAGGCAGACGACGAAAATGGCGTTTAACACAAGAACACGCACGGAGTATGAAGGTTCCCCGCTATGCAACAAGTTTGATCAGTCGATAACCTTTGTGGTTTTAATATCAGTGAGTACGAGTCAAAAATATTCATGTAATATACACATTTGTTGATTAAAGTTATGGAAAACAAGTTGGCCTACAAATTACCTGGATGTCTTTATCATATCAACGTCCCTATCTGTTTTGGGGTATGTTATTTTATGTGTAAAATATATCTCTGTTCTCCCAATGGCCTAGACTATCATTTGAGAGCAAATTGAAGAAATTTCATATTTTGTGAAAATGTGCCAGTGTCGCTTTAAGCGAGTTCGATAATTCAGGCACTATTGCTATTGTTCATATCCCGATTGACCCCGTGAGTCCGTGACCAATCCCAGCACAATACAAATTGTCGAACTAGAATTAATAAAACTAGAATATGAATTTATAGTACAACAAAGCATAGATGATTTAACTTGGTCTTTTCAAGTACCAATAGAAATAGAACATTTTCAACTGACCCTGGATTGTCAAGCTGTACTTTGAAAGAATAAACCCTGTGTATTGATTTCTAGCTTGGTTGCTATTTTCAATTTGTTTGAATTACTAGTGCTGATTATTTTACAGGTCACATCATCTATAGTGTTATCAGCACTGCGGTTTTCTATGGCTCGTTTTAGCAAATATTAAACGTTGACTTAGCACATCAAATTACAAGAAACACGACGAATTTGCGCAGTGAGTTTGTTAAAAACACGACGAGTTGTAAAAACCACGACAAATTCGCACAGGACACACGACGCGTTTTGCACACGACCAGTTTAGCACACGCATACATTTCGTATATCGAGCTTTCGTGGTGGGCGAAATCTCAACGTGTTTGACTTCTCGATTTTTTTTTTTTTTTACAAACTCGTGTTACGGAGTATACGCGTGTTAACCCGTGCTACATGCTATATATATTGGTATATATCGGGTAATAGAGTCCAGCATGTGCATTTGATTATCCCGAGGTACTCGTTACAGAAGCCAGAATGGCCTGCCGAAAGGTGACGGGTGGAAAGTAGGCCTAAAACGGATAGCTACGGATTGTCCTCTATAGCTTGTGTAAAATGAAATATGGTCCTGCAGGAGCCATAGTCGGGGCTCCATAGACGACAACGGAATACAGCGTGAAACTAATGTTGAGGCGGAAAAATTCAATAGTACTTCCAAAAGATTATGGATTATTAATCCTTCGCCTTTCCTTTTTCCATCCCCTTTTCTTCTCTCTTTACATTCCTTTCCCCTCCCCCTTTTCGTCCCTTTTCCCTTCTCCTTCCCTCTTTTCCCTTCTCTTCCCCTTTTTTCTCTCTTTTCCCTTCTCCTTCCCCTTTTCTTCTCTCTTTTCCCTTCTCCTTCCCCTTTTCTTCTCTCTTTTCCCTTCTCCTTCCCTCTTTTCCCTTCTCCTTCCCTCTTTTCCCTTCTCCTTCCCTCTTTTCCCTTCTCCTTCCCCTTTTCTTCTCTCTTTTCCCTTCTCCTTCCCTCTTTTCCCTTCTCCTTCCCTCTTTTCCCTTCTCCTTCCCTCTTTTCCCTTCTCCTTCCCTCTTTTCCCTTCTCCTTCCCCTTTTCTTCTCTCTTTTCCCTTCTCCTTCCCTCTTTTCCCTTCTCCTTCCCCTTTTCTTCTCTCTTTTCCCTTCTCCTTCCCCTTTTCTTCTCTCTTTTCCCTTCTCCTTCCCTCTTTTCCCTTCTCCTTCCCCTTTTCTTCTCTCTTTTCCCTTCTCCTTCCCCTTTTCTTCTCTCTTTTCCCTTCTCCTTCCCTCTTTTCCCTTCTCCTTCCCTCTTTTCCCTTCTCCTTCCCCTTTTCTTCTCTCTTTTCCCTTCTCCTTCCCCTTTTCTTCTCTCTTTTCCCTTCTCCTTCCCCTTTTCTTCTCTCTTTTCCCTTCTCCTTCCCCTTTTCTTCTCTCTTTTCCCTTCTCCTTCCCCTTTTCTTCTCTCTTTTCCCTTCTCCTTCCCCTTTTCTTCTCTCTTTTCCCTTCTCCTTCCCTCTTTTCCCTTCTCCTTCCCCTTTTCTTCTCTCTTTTCCCTTCTCCTTCCCTCTTTTCCCTTCTCCTTCCCCTTTTCTTCTCTCTTTTCCCTTCTCCTTCCCCTTTCCTTTTCTTTTTTTTTTTTTTTTTTTTTTTCCCCCCCCCCCCCCCCCCCCCCGCTGGTTACGCCACTGCCCTCAAACCTGGCAAGTAAATACCGCTATGAACAAATGACAAACTTGTCCTTAGTATTAGTTCTATTTTAAATCCTAAGATAATAAAGCACTTTACCATTTTTATACACCAATGATCGCTGGCTATAGGCTTGGTTAGGTCTCGTGTTGTGCACTTCTATTAGCTTCGATGACGGCAATAAAAACAAACTATTATAAATAAGCTCTAGAAGCTTGCTGGTCCTGTAATACTTCCCTGGCAAATATCGCAACCCCAAAACAGCGTGAACCAGAGAGCACGTCAGTTGATAAACTGTCTACTCGGACTATCTCTGAACACATGAACGTCAATTCTAGCACTCGGCTGGTCATAGTAGTCCTACCTATGTGGACTTCACACTTCACCGCTATATCACAAGTGTTAGCGCCATCAATCGCCCATTTTCATACTCCACTGCATTATTGACTGACAGTTCCAGCACCCATGTCTAGTGATTTCAACAAATAAGATTAATCCTAAATCCTAAAGATTTAGGATCGACCCTAAAGAAACGCATTTTTAAGAATGTGTAAATAGCAGATATTTAAAAAACAAACCAAGAAAAATGCTTTTACTCTATGTATCATGATGTATAGGGTGTACAGAAAGTATTTTCCGCCCCTTAAATCTTAAAGGTGCATTTCGTGATTCCAGCACCTTCTGTTTTATTCATTGTTCACTAGATATCCTTGAGAAAAGCTTATTCACAACTTTTTAGCTGATCCCGACTTTGCGGTTTTGAGTTATGAGCAAATGCTCGTTTCCCACGGTCCCATAGGCCACTGTACTATAATTTCTGTCCGTTTACGGACAGAAAATACAAAATTGCGAATTTCTTACAGACACGACCGAATTTGCACGTAAGATTTGGCACACATGGATTACTAATGTTAGCGGTTCAGATGATATGAAAATCTCAACTTTATTGAGGTAAGTCGGGGGACGAGGCTGTGGATCACGAAATGCCCCTTTAAAGAGTAAACATAAACACATACCAACTTATGTTTTATGAATATGAAATATTTATTTATAACATTTCACTTCAATACCTTTGGCTCATTTTAATGCACTTGGGAGTCATTGTACTTAAAAAGTAGTGTCCCCTTAAAGGTCAATGACCATACCGCCAAATAAGAGTCGACTTTCACCAGAGTGGTTGCACCGTCGCCGTACCATTATTTGACATGTTTAGAAGCTGAGATAGCAATTTCCTTTTGTTTTTGCCTTCTGCCTTCTACTTTCTAGCAAGTGTTCTCTCTTCTTTACTGCTTTTTTTGATCTTCTTGCCCTTCCTCGCCGCCATTTTGAAAGTCTCTGAGGTTTCGGAAGCTTAAATTAAAGGTTCATGGCCCGATCGCTAATAGCCTACTATTTTTCGCATTTACCCTGTGAAATCTCAGAGCCAAAGGATGTTTGGTTTGGAAGTTATGAGCGAAAAAGTGACGCATTTTGGTCGACCAATATTAATTTTACACACCACTCTATGGGGCTTACAAAATCACGTTTTTATCTCGCATCATATCGGGTTGAAATATCGGCGCGAAACTTTACAGATGGGGTTTTGGAGTGAAGGCCAATCTATCGAGATGAAAACTTCATATCCTTAAATCGGGCCATCCCCCTTTAATACGTGCTTGCTTGGTACTCAGTGAGCGTGTATCAATAGCTTTTAAAACATAATATTATGTTTGAGGCCTTTATCAAGCCTGTTACCCTGAGGCATACAGTTATACCCAGTTATTTTTTTTGTAGGTTACACAAAATACATTCAATTCTCACTTGAATCGCTTACATAATGCTTACACACTACAAATGTTGGAATTTTTCTTCTTTAACTACTAGCTATTTAATGAAATTACCGGATTTTTTTTTAAATTTAAAATATCGAAAAATATTTCGATAAATAAATAACTGAGTTCAGGCTTATCCCGTCCTTTATGGCGTGGTTTGGTGTGTTTCCGAGGTTTCATGATAAAATTGATTCTGTTGCTGTTTGGGTTCCATTAGGGCCTAAAATTAATGGGTACACATTTTTCGGACTGATCCCTTCTCAAGGGGGAAATGTTTAAGTTCAGGGAAACATAAAATCGAGTCAAATTGTGTTTAATGTACTAGTACTGTCCCAGCCACTTTGAAAAAAGGGCTCTAGTTTGAAAATCGATTGGGAAGGTGGTCGAGTAGAAAAATTCCAATGGTACCAGGTGTTAGGGATGTGTGGATCATCACCTTGGTGGATGTAGAAAATCTGAAGTGGTGCTATTTTTATGGGCCAAAAAAGGTCAAAATTGACCCCATAAGTAAAAATCCCTAAATGGTGATATATTTATTCCAAAAATGCAATTGAAATGCAATAGCAACTCAAATTTCCGCCACTATAGAGTTGTAGTCTTTAGGAGAATTTGTATGTTGGAATTTTTTGTCAAAGTAAACCCCAATAACATTAAAGTCCAAAGGCAAGATAAGACATTTGTTCATAACATTTAAACCTAATAATACAAAATTTATATACTATATGGTGGCATGTTAAAAAAAAAGATCATTGTATTTTGTGTAAAAATTCTGGGATTTCAATGATTGCGGAGATTACTTTCACTGCTTTTGATGTCATGAAACCCGCCAACAGGTATATCTCAGCCCATGTGGCAACTTCTCCTTGCACTTAACGATCATTGAAAAGAAAGTTAGCAGTATTGGCTTTATTCTTTGCATTGGAAAGCATTTTCAAGCGCTGCCTGGGTAGAGGAGTTACCCCTTTGGGATTCCTGATTTCCTGCATCTGAATACTTTCCTCGTCGGGCTCTTTTACCAGACTTTATAGATTCTTCGTTGGAGTAGTTATCACCAACAACAGCAGTGTACTTGCAATGCAGTCTAGGATGGTGTCAATAATTATGAGGGGGACGCCCCTCATATTGCTTTCGTCGTCGTGCGAGTTGTCTTATATAGTGTAGCATTTTGTTTACTTAACTTATTGTTTAGAGTCGACCACCGCAAAATGCTAGGACTTGTAGGGAGGATAGAAACGGGAGTGGAGAAGTCTAAGGTATAGGATTGAACAATACGCGATATATTGGAAATCTGACAAAAAATGTTTCAAACATTGGAATTCTTAAGTGATTTCGAGAGATCTTGTAGCAGAGAAAGTGTTTTTGAAGAAGGAATTAAATCTGCGTAGTTTGTTTGAGCTCAGGGTGTTACCTATTTCGCGAGATGGTTTCTACCACTTCAAGTGGCTAGATATTCATGTTTCGGTTCCTTACTTGTGCAGGGTGTGTAATTTTTAATTAGTTGAATGAATGAAATGGGCGGAGCGCAATCTAGAATACTTTTTTAGGTTTTGCTTCTATCCACTGTGTGTAAATATATTATAGGATAAACCCGTATATAAAATCACCAAAAAAAAAAGTTAGCAACGTAAAAAACACCAAGTTTTTAAAAGAGTACGAGCCATATGAGTTATAAATGTAAAGATAGCACCAAGTATACACAAGTGCGTCTATGCCCATTGGCCAAACTTGGTCCATTTCTTCTTTTCCGAATTCCTTTGTGAGAACGTTCATATTTCATTAAAGGAACACATCATCATTTGACCCAATTGTTGATTTAATAATGCCAAACTGCGCTGTTCTTTGTAAGGTAGATGGCAGTGGTTTGGAAGTAGTACTACTATTTCTGTGTAAAGGCCGTCTTGTTTGGCTTGAATAAGTTTCAAGTTGATATTGCTTAATTTCGTTTGTTTTTTGCTTGATTTCTTTATTGTTGGAGTTGCGTTTATTTCAATAATTCAGAGACCTCTCTCTTCTGGTAGGAAAAGAGTACTAAAGACGAAAGGAAGGTTCCCCTGCTCTGGTTGCCTCACAAGAAGAGCAACTGTTTTGCACTCGGTATACAATCAGCGCCTCTAGCATGAAATCTAAAATTTATATGTTAGGCTGTATGGAGGTTGATAGTGCGGAAAGGTTGCATTTTTCTTTTGCATTTGTAGAAGAAATGGGACAAGTTTGCCAATGGCAGACGCAATTGAGTATACTTGGTGACTTATCTTTTACATTTATTAACTTCATATGGATCGTCCATTACTCTTTTTAAAACTTGGTGTTTTTACGTTGCTAACGTTTTTTTTTGTTTGGTAGATTAGATTTCCTTTGTTTTTGGGAAACAGTAAATAGCTGTGCAAGTAGAAGTTGGTCAATTTGCAACGAAAAATACTGTTCCTGCGAACAGTTTATGACACTTTAGTTGAGTGTGTGTGGAATTATTACATCGTCTGTATGTTGTATCGCTGTCGACCCGGAATGTGATGTGGTATTTAACTATTAAGTAAGCAGTGTTAGGAAATTTGACACACTGTGAATAGATTTAGTAATCGCACTAGTGAATATATTAGTCAATTATAAGTAGTGCTAAAATTTCAGTATTGAACACTGTTATAATAAAGTATTCGAAGTCGATTGGGTTTTTTTTCTCGGTATAATTCAGGTACAGTGTTTGGTTGTCTTATGTTGCTTTTAACATTGATAATAAAAATAGAAGAGATTGAAGTCCAGGGGCTATCAAAACTTGATATTATATTCTAGTGCTTTTTCGGAGTTTTATCTCCTTCAGTAGTGGAGATATTTCAGATTGTAAGGTTCTGCCCAATTTTAGGCCCTTTTTCAAAAGAATAGAATTAAAAAGGGCATACATTGTGGAAATGTATATTTTAGTTCCTTTTGTGGATAATATACCACTGTTCTTTACGTTTTTAAAGGAAAAGAATGAGTTACTGCTTTGCATTCAGGTTAAGACGTATTTTACCAAGAAGACACGTATCAATTATCTTGCCACATGACCAATTAAGGAAACCACCTGTTAATTTCTATAAGATTATAATTTTATTTACAGATGCAATTCAACATCACTCAGAAAACTTTAAACTGGTATAAACTCTTGCGAAAAAAAGCGCCGTAAAAGAACCAGAGAACATCCTTGTAAGTTTCTGTACATAACCAAAAAATTAAAGAGAATTGACCACAGAATGAACTAGAGCAATAACTGCCGAAAGTGGTGGGCCACCACCGACTCGAACTGACACAACCTACTATCCAAAAGTAAATCAATATGTCTATCGCTTAGACCGCCACGCCACGGAGGAAGCTTACAGACAAACTTGACGCATAACCCCCGCAGCCGCTCGCAAGTGGCTGAAGCCTGCCAAAACTAAACAGGGATCCGTCTTCTCATAGCATCCACGGTAAGGGTAATTTAGCCGGCTGACTATTGTTTCAGTTTGTAGACTTAATGGACCCATCTTTTTCACATTCTTGCGGGGACAATTGAATATTAATTATGAAAAACAAATACAGATGTTAATCTTAAAAGTAATTTTATTATGGGAATAACGCCAATTTTGGGAAAAAATAAAGTTTTGATGACGCCCCCCCCCCCCCCCAACGGGCATTGATTTGGTTTATTATTTTGCTTCGGGGACACATTCAAGTAAAAATGACGTACGTATCCCTACATTGGAAAAAAACAACCGATTATCGTCATCTAACGTCGTTGTGTTGAAGAATCGTAGGGAAAGGTTAAATTTGTACTGTTTTTTATACATAATAAACGGTGTCTTTTGGAAAAAAATAATAGCACTGGGTGTGGGCAGAAGGGGTCATGTCAGACCTTAATTTAACTCAGTAGCGGATTTATATATAATCGGTCCGGCCCCCGAAAGTCAAGCTGATACCTGATACCTGACATGTGACATGATACCTGGACACGTGACATCAAACTATTCATCTCGTTAACCGTTTAATAACTACAATACTGGCAAAGCAGCAAGCATTCTGTATCTCCCGTATGTCGACAAGCGTAATCGTCACGATTTGAGACTATACATGTGTCTGTAGGTGAAGCCCTTTAGTTTTTCAAATGCATTTGAAGGCGTAGTAAAGACTATTTTCAATGGCATTCAAGTCATAGTGGGTTGGTACTTTTCAATGACTCGACTGGTCATCTCAACGCATGCTTCTAACTCGATCCATTTCCTGATCCAATATAGCAAACTGTTTTAACTGATTTTGTATCGGGGTTCTTCTAAATCTTGGGTATTCATGGGAAGGTTGATTTGTTTACCATTTGGAATCAAAATGTTGTGATTTTGAGGCCAAAACTTACCTTGCATGCATAACATGGGTTCCGAATTTGACACCCTCACTTTGTTTACAAATCAGCTTATCAGGTGATGATTTTCAGCTGTGGCTTTTTACTTTGGTTTTGTATTGAATGTACACGTTTAAAGATATATTTGTTGAGGGAATTTTTTTAGCTTTCTTTATTTTTCAAATATGTCATTCAAAACTCAGAAATACTTAGGGGCCTATAGGCAAAGGTAGACGAGTTCCCCCCCCCACACCTCAAAAATATCAGTAGTTTCTGGTTGATGTGTATAGGTAAGTATTAAACTTACATCTTTTCTGGGCAAGACTTCCATATGTACCCCCTCTCATATATTTACTGCAACATAAAAGGTATTATTTTAGCTGTTTATTCCGTTTTTTTTAATTCAAACCAAGGGCCAAAATTAAAATAATTTTGTTATCATGTAAATTAATACGAGTGGGGTAATATGGAAGGTCTTTCCCTTTCTGTTTCAAAGTATTAGTTCCGCATTTACATCTTGAAGATCAATGATTTGTTTGAGGGTGCAAAATTTTGCACCATGTGGAGTCCCCTCGCGACGGCAATGACAACATTGCTTTTTTTTGCCATGAAACACCTTTGCATTTCTTTCCTCTCTTTGGACTGAGTGATCTCAGGACAAAATTCAAAAATTGAGCTGTAACCCAGAATATTTTAGAAAATATTTTTTTTCGACCTGTTCCTACGTGTAAAGAGATCGGCAGTGATCTCAGTTTCCATATTAAGAAAAAATATGGGACTGAAACTGAGTCTAGCAACGGCTATATGCACGACTGTCGTTCACACAATTCCTAAATTGGCTATCCTACATGACAATACCACAGGCTTATCATAAAGTCATAACACCATAGTCCGTAAACACTACTCAAATTTGTAAATTATGCTACAGCCATGCAATAATAGGCCCAACCCAGGTAATATCAGTACATTTTTAAGGTGTGCTTAAATTACTCAACATTTAGCGAGGCCCCAGGACCACGTCCGTTGCCAATTTTTTCATCGTCACTGCTATTTAAAGTCACATCATTCATGCTTCTGTTAATTAACCTGTGCATAACTCAAAACTCCAGAAACTTCCCCTGCAAAAAAGTAATCTCTATCAACATAATACCCTTGAACATACGCGCCATGGTCTACAGATCTATGCGCTTCTGTAGCTATGCCCCGATACACCCTAATATCAAAACAGCCCGATTATAAGTAATTATACAACCCCAAAACATTGCACTTCATCCTGGATTTGTTGTATAATGCTAGTACGCGTTGGATCAGTAATGTTTTAACCCGGTGGTTTTTTTTAACAAAAGAATCCGTTAAGCAGAATTTTCTTTGCAGGAAGTCAATTAATTTTTCAATGTATCAGTAAAATGCCCATCATGATGAGAATTTAAATATGTACTAACTTTTCGCTCAATATTCATTTTCGTCATATAAGGCCTGTATGGTCTGTGAGCCCGTTCCGTTTTTTAAGGTTCCTATTTTGCCACTAATTATGGTTTCAAATAACCGTTTGAAACATTTCTAACTCGTCGTTCCGTTTTTCTTAATTCATATCGTGCTCATTAAATTTGTCCACATACTCACATGTAGATTTCTTTGCTTGAACGACTGCTCGCATACTTTTTCTCGAATTATTTATAATGCTCGTTTTCTTGATAAGTTTCACTGGTTTTTGTCTTAATGATTTTCTATTCTAAATATTTAAAATCAACTTGATTATTTTATAATTTTTCGTGGTCTCAATTTCCCTCCTATAACAGTTTTTGTGAATATATATTTAAAAAAAAAGCCATTTGTATTTTTATGAAGATGCATTTAAGGCACTATCTGATTTGCTAAAATCAGCAAATCGAAAAACATCAAAAATCAGTTTTTTGGGCATGTATTACAAGTACAGGTTATCCCTAAACACCCTGCAAAGATAAACCAGAAGCAAACCTAATAAGGACAGGATCGGGGATTGTTAGTCATTATGTCCGAACGGACACGTACTTCTTGCAACACGTAATTGAATGGAGAATCGTATCTTGGAACACTTGCAGTTTTCTTCCTTTCCATTCCTTTTCTGTCATTCTACAGCTGGAAAAAGGGTAACTTATGAGAATTCTATTCCCTACCGACTTATCCCGTCACTTTGAAGCTATTCCTGCAACTTTCAAATATTTTTCAAATCACTGATGGTGTCTTTCATGTAAAATCAAACTGCCAAAACTCCTTGATGTTGCCCATATCTGAACACTAACTGAATACTGACTTCGAATACATCTCTACGAAAGATTTTGGAAATTTTTGAAACTATAGATGAATTATACTTCCATTCCATAAACTTCAAAGGCGCAAGGTGATCGTAAGTAAAGAAAATGATCTTACTCTCGTGTAATTTTTAATGTTTGCCTTGAAATCGTGGTCTACCTTAGGACTCGAACCGTCAACAAGAGACTATCCAAGAGTAAAATCAATAACGTCCAACCGATTAGCCCGGCTCGGCAACACAACGAAGGAAGCTTACAGCATGCAACGGCAAATTGGTTGGATAGATTAGTAGTGAAGGTTCAGTATTGATGTGACAAAAGAATCCCGTTTAACGTCATTTTTCTTTGCAGAGAGTGAATTTCTTCAATATTATTCACTAAAGTAAATGGCACATCATGAGGATAACTAGAAATTATTATTAGTTTGGCTACTATCCAGTTTCGTAATAAGGCTGTAGGTCTGTGAGACCACTTGTAAAGAGTTTCGCACTTTCCTCTAATAATCATTATAAGTGACCGCTTGAAAGTACTTTTCTAATCTCGTTCCGTTTTCCTATTTCATATGTTGCCCATGCAAGTTGTCCAATAGACTTTGTTGGTAGAATGCATGCTCTGGTTGTATATTGCGAGCGATTAGTGATGATTGATGATATTGCCACCTAGTGATATTTCTGCGTCAAACGCGCGGAAACCCAGGGGAAGTTATGTCTGTTTAATATACTCACGCACGGTGAGTGTCGTTTGTATCATGGCGTTTTAAAATAGCTTTTTTGGCTGTTTTTTGGTGTTGTTTTTTTTAAGTTATTTTTTAAACTTGTGGACACACTACCGTGTGTCCTTTAATGCAAACAAATTAACTTAAGGCGAAGGGAATTTGATGCTTATTTCCTGGGGATCTCCGTCAGTTTTGCCCTGTGTGCTGAAGGTTTCATTATTTTGTGAAAAAAATGTTTTTCTGAAACGTGATAATAAAAACCAATGTTCACGTTCTCAAATATTCAGCATCCTGCCCTGTTCATTTTACGCATTTCCCTTGGGAGGGGTGTCACGTATTCCAAATTAATAATTTCTCCAGATTTTTTTCCCGCTGTATAAAAATTGGTGCAAAATGCTTGAACTGTTTTAAAGTTTTTTGAAGAAATAAACCTGCAAATACCCCTGTTTTTTGGTTTAATTAGGCCACTTGTAAACTGTGTTTTATGAACAAATATTATAAGGTATATAGTGTATTCAAGCATGCAGTTAGACGTAATAATGAAATGGCAGTAAAGTAAATTAATGAAAGATAGCAAAATAAGTAATGAAAGCGGACCTCTTCACCTGTGTATAAAAATCGCCAAAAGGAAAACTTAAGAATAAACTTCCATTGGCCTAAGGTGGGAGCCTGGGAGAGTCCCGATTGTAACGACCTCCTACACCCACTTACTCTTTAACTTGCGAATTTCATATAGATGAAATGATGATGAAAGTACGCGGATAGGCCTTATGAAATGTGTCTCAGGATGTTTTGAGCCAAAAACGTCTCAAAATTGTGGCGAGTGACAATATTAATAAACACCCGATATACTTATGGGTCAATTTAGTATATATTTTTTATTCCACGACCCAAACGCTGGACCAATTAAATGACCGTCTCAAACTTTTAGAACACACTAAACATTTGTCTTTATTACAATTATTTTCTTCACAGAATGATTAATTTGAATGTTGTTTAAATTAGAATGTACATTGTTCAGAAAAAATCTCTCCAGTTTCATATTAAAGCGCACTGGCACATTTTTCACAAAATATGAAAATTTCTGGTTTACTTCAATTTCGCTCTCAAATGACAGTCTAAGGCCAATGGAAGAACAGAGATATATTTTTACACAACATACCCCAAAACAGATAGGGACATTGATATGAGATAAAGATATTCCAGTAATTTTAGGCCAACTTTTAAGTTTTCCATAACTTTAATAATCAACAAATGTGTCATATTACATGAATATTTTGACTCGACTCACTGATATTGAACCACAAAGGTTATAGACCGGTCAAACAGTGTGCATAACGTGGGGAAACATGCATACTGCGTCGTGTTCTTGTGTTAAACGCGAATTTCGCGTCTTTGAATTCGCTCGCGGTCGCCGGCGACGCCTAAATTACAAAATCAGCGAAGCTGATTTGGTCTTAATCATTTCGGAGTGAGGTCTTTTGTATATAAAAGCTTTACAACCATTCAAAATCTCGATTTGAAAAATCTTGAGGGCGCACTATTTTTCAAATGTGCCAGTTGTCTCTGTAACGTGTTCATATCTGCTTTAACAAAAACAACAAACAAACAAAAAACAAGATTGTATATTCATGAGCCGTTTTCCTTTCATATAGGTTTGGGTTTAACAAAAAAAAAATTTTGCATTTATAAGGCTTTATTTCTTAATAATGCTACCACCAGTTCCATTTTAAAAATTCCATTACATCTATGTATCGGCTCTATAATATTGTTTCAATGCCGAAATGCCGAGGAATTTTTCCCCGACTATCCAAAACCTGAGGGAGAAAGACGACAATGAAGAGGCGTGGGAATGGTGAATCCAACAGTATAATCAGAGACTTGCAGACCATCATGCGACGTATGAAAGAGAAAATTCATCATTACAACGAGCTAGAACAGCGAAAGCTCTTGAAAACATCAGCAAGAGACGGAAACAACATCATAGCCCTGAAGGAGAGATGCACTCTATAACTGAAGATCTCGATAGGATGGTCTAAAGATGTGAAGAGTTTTAAACCAACCTCTACAGCACCAGGCAACCACAAGAAAAACTTTTGCTGAGTCATGTACCCAAAAAGTGAAACCCCACCCCTTCCGAAGTAGAGATGCCGTAAAGAACTAAAGCGAGATAAAGCTCCCCTGCTAGATGAAGTATTACAGCAGGGGGGTTCTCAATATGATGTGAAGCCATTTATGAGTACTTACAAAGCTATTCAACAATATGCCTTACAGGGGGAAGAGTCCCCAGCAACTGGAGAAAGGGGCTCTGTAGTTATTCTCCATCAGAAGGATATACATCTTACATCAAACTAACAGGCCAATCAACTTCTCTCCCTGTTTGTATTGTACAAGGTATTCTCACAGGTCCTGCTGAAAGGAATGCTGAACATCTGAACAACACCAACACCAAGAGCCAAGCTGGTTTAGACCAGGATTTTCTACCACTGATCACATACATGTTTTTAGCCCTACAAGAGAAGCTAATGATGAATAGATCCCGCTCAGCGTTGCCTTTGTTGACTAGAGAAGGCGTTTTGACTCTTTTTGAATCAAACCCTCTCACCGCACTTAAAACCAAGAGTTGACCCCAGCCTACATCAATTCTTTACGTGACATTTACATTGGTGCCCTCTCCACCCTAAAGCCCCACAAGGACAGTGACAAATCAAGCTAGAGAGGGGACAGACAGGGATACCACATTTCACCCAAACGCCGGTCCCTCATGCCTTCCGATGCATCATAAAAGGATATTAAACTGGAAGGAAGAGGACTCAACATTGATGGTGAAACTCTCTCTCATCTTATCTTTTGCCCG
This sequence comes from Ophioderma brevispina, assembly GCA_023653785.1. Lineage (NCBI taxonomy): Eukaryota > Metazoa > Echinodermata > Ophiuroidea > Amphilepidida > Ophiodermatidae > Ophioderma > Ophioderma brevispina. The sequence continues at coordinate 30,154 of JAMKCH010002754.1, forward strand.
ACAATTATTTATCCTGATTGCCAAAGTCACCAGATGAATTGGAAAGCATGCTAAATGAACTTCAAGCACCAGCAAACCTGTCGACTCAGCATGCATGTTGGAAAACCAAAGTGATGTTTAATGACCACAATGACCACATCCATGAAATTCCAAGATAACTGTAGATGGGAAAATCAATTGAATATGTCCAACATCTACTCTACCCTTGGAAAGCATGATGCGTAATGGCGACTTACTGTTCCCTGAGATCCATAAGGATAATTGGACTAGGCTTGGGCAGCATTGCAAAGTGGAAACAAGTCACTGAAAATAAGAAGACAAGTATGGAGTTAAAGAGAAAGGTGTTTAAAATGAATACATCTTCCTGTTATGACATACGGCAGTGAAACCTGGGCTTTGAATAACACCAAGATGGTAGATGCCTGCAGTTGCACAAAAGGAAGAGTGGAGCGAAGTCAAATGCTTTGGAATCAGACTCCACGATAAAAAGAGAAACTGGCTGGATCCATCACTACCGGAAAACAAAAAGTTTACTGATATTTCCGACTCAATTAGGAGTGCCAACATAGATGGGCAGGCCATGTTGCATAGCTGCATGATACCTGTGGACCAACATAGTGACAGAGTGGACTCCCAGAGAATGGACCAGACAGCCAGGACGTCCACAACCAATGGAGGATGACGAAAGACAAAACACTTGTCCAACTTGACAAGAAGGCCAAAGATAGAGATTTGTGGAACATTCTAGGGAGGGGTTCATCCATCGTGAGTGATCAAGCCCTGGATATGGATATGGATACTGGTTAAAACACGCGAAATCTTCTAATTCAAAGAACATTTTTCATTTGTGTTATCTCAATGGCGATAAAACAGAATTGAATCGCAAACCTAATTCAATTGAAATCGATTGAGCTGGTTAGCAATTGGCCGACATTCTACGAAGTCAAACGCTCCTTTAACGAGATTCTCATCAGAAGTTTGCCACGTAATAGGATTCTTTGTCCCGGTGTGGCAGGAGGTAGGGTCCCGCCGGCTCACGTACGGGAACAATGGTGACAATAGGGCAACTCGTTCAGTTTGACCCCTTCACGTAACATTAGTTTCACCTTATTCCGTTGTCGTCTATGGAGCCGACTTGTTCCTGCCGCGACCTATCTCGTTGTTTCAACAGCCGGAAGTGGTCCAAACAAACCACAAGCCTTAACGCGGAGAATTCAAACTTTTCATTGGTTGTAGCGCATGTGGCACTTATGATGCGCCCTGTTATTTGTGTGGACCGATTGCTTTTGGCAGACGAATCCTAATATTGTCCCTTCTACAGCGAATTGAATGACGTTTGCTTAATTGAAATAATAATATTATTAATGTATATAAAATACATAATTTTGACCTTTAGAAAAGAACACGTACAATTGCGAATTGACTGGAAACCATAATTATTTGAGCACATTATCGCACTACATTTTGAGTCGCCATACTGATTTTTTAGGAAAGTAAGTGTATATGATATTTCTGAAAGAAAATTGTGATTTAAGTTTATTTTTGTTTTGTACTGGCGAATTAAAAAACGTGCATTTTTCCCGGTTTTGGGCGAAAATTCTAGGCACCGAAATAACTGCCCTTCGAGAAATCGCTAAATTTGGCCAAGTTTCAAAAAAATGAAAAGTGTAATCAATTTTTGATATGTTATAAAAGAAAGTCTGGCGAACAATTAGTGCACTCTCGTTTTTTCGGAAACGCTAGGTCACCTTGAGATAATAGAACAGCATTTTTGTACACAATTCAATGGGAAGTCGTAATAGTATGATGTGGTGTGCACACCATACGTTTAACTAATTCAACAGCCATATTGTTTTAACATTTCAACCGTTGGCCCCTCATATCTCACAATTTTTTACTACAGTTAGAGATTTACATTTTTATCATACTAGATCTAGCTTATATAACTTTCAAGTCCCTATGGGTTTTTAAAGGTCAGACTGTAAGTCTTTCTTTTATCTGCATTACTGACTGAAATAACTTGCCCTCCAATATTAAATGTGTAAGCGATAAGGCCACGTTCAAACGTCTTGTTAAACTCCTTCTTACCAATATCGCCTTGAGCCATGAGTCGGCTGAATTTGCTTAATACTTTCCAGTCTTATGGTTGGGTTGTGAAAATCACCTTTCAATCCATGTTCATTTCTGCTAGTTCTGCTTTTTTTGCATTATTTGTTGTCCTCGCTCACAGGTGCCTCTGTCATTTCATGGACCCCATTGGAAATAAGTTGGCAAATTCAGCCGACCTTAAAGTCTGACTCAGAGATTCGAAATATTATTTTTTGTGTAATAATGAAAAATAGTCAACTATAACTAAAGATAGTAACCTAAATGCACAATTCTGAAATTTGAGATGGATCGGATTTTTCGTTTTGATGCAGTAAACATTTATGTGAAGTATTACGTCACATATGATACTGTGTATAACAAAAATTCCGATCCGGAAATTTTGTTAAAAAAAAAAACGTTGTGATTTTCTATATGAAGGAATTCGATTTAAGCTTAGCAATTTCACACAGTGGTTAGTATAATGTATCAGGCATTATGTACATAGCAAAAAACACGATTTTTTTGGAAATTGAGGGGCCCCCCTGTCATGAAATCTCTGAGTCGGCCTTTATGGTTATCCTGGCTAATTGACTGTTGTACGTATGTGCTAGTGGCTTATTTGATTTTTGTTTGTAATCTGTAATTTTCTTTTGTCGATTTGCCGAATAAATAACAAACAAACAACAACAAACACATAATTCAGCCAATTTGGCGGATTTAGTGGTGACACGCGTTGGTTATCAATTAGGGGTAAAATGAAGCAGAATAAAATATGTAAGACATTCATTTTGTGGGATATGCGAGGGAAAATTTAAATTCTTAATAGATCCACAGATGAAAGCATCTTTACGTTCGTTATTGAGAATTCATCAGTTATCAATGAAAGGATACCCTCAGGTGGAAATAATCGAGATTATTTTATTTTTGGTTGTGATATGATTTCAATGGTCACAGATTCGTAATTAGGATTGGAGGGCAACTTTAAAGGGACATAATGGCATGAAAAAAAATTGACATAATGAAAAGGACCCTTACTGAAATCACTTGCACGAGTTTGAAAACAATTTGGATGTTTACATTCTGTAAAAACAGGAAGAGTTCCAGGGGGAGGTAGCAGTTTGTGGTAATTTCTGGAACAAGGATGCTGACATTCCTGCCAGCATTTACCAAACTTGAAAAGCATGTTGTCATCAACTCACAGACCATTGCTATTGTATATGTGCTAATCCCGGCTAATCCATCTTTCACTTGCCAGATCAATTACTACAAGCTATCTTCTTCTTCTTGCGTATGAGGCAGCAGCTAAATATGTTGTAAGCGTTGGAGCCAACTCACTGTTGATTGGTTGGGGTTTGAGAGATCTGTGTCCACCGGTGGACGAAATGTAGGGCACTCATTGAGAATGTGATCCGCAGTCTGTGATGGAGAACCACATTGGCAGGCTGGCGATGGCCACAGCCCCATCGGTGCATATTGCTATTGAAGCGACCGACTCCTGTGCGAATCCGGTTTAAGGTGACCCATTCCTTGCGTGGGAGATTGCTGCCAGGTGGTAGTTCTGTCTTAGGTGTAGTAGAGAGTTGATCTGGTCTTGGTGTATCTAGCCAGGCAGTATTCCATGTCTGTAAGATGTTGAAAGGGGAACTGGAGAATTTAGCGTGTCGGCAGAAAGGTCGGCGAGAGCGCAGTCTCTGTCTACCGAGTTCAGGGGCGGATCCAGGATTTGAAAAACGTCAAAATTACCGGGGGGCTGAAAGGCTGAAACTTGTCCAAAAGCTTCCAAAATGGGCTGATTTTGCAAGATTTTGCAGAAGTACCGGGGGCGCGCGCCCCTCCGCCCCCTCCCTGGATCCGCGCCTGGAGTTGGTGTGATTCTTTGACAGTGTTATGCGGCAGGTGCTTGTTGTGCAGCAGGGCCTTATTCACTAGTTTATGCGTGTGGTGTTCTCTCCGAAGTACTGCAGGTGCAATGCCTGAAAGCACTGTTAGGAATTCAGATGGAGTAGGACGGAGGCAGCCAGTGATGGTTCTCAAGGTCTCGTTGAGTACTGTGTCCAGCTTCTTTGTGTGAGAGCTGTTGCACCATGCTGGGGCGGCATATTCAGCAGTGCTGTAGACCAGAGCCAAGGCAGTGGTGCGTAGGGTGGTTGGGCTGGCACCCCATGAAGATCCTGCAAGTCGGCACAGGAGGTTATTCCTCGAAGATACCTTGGCGCATACGGACTCGAGGTGCTACCTGTAAGTAAGCTGCCGGTCAAGTTTCACTCCCAAGTAGGTTGGTGTAGGATTGTATGGCAGAGGCGCTCCATTGAGGTTGTTTTGAAGCTGGTATTGAGGTGGAAGGCATTAGCGGTGGTCTTGGCTTCGCTCAGTTTTAGTCTCCAGGTCTTGAGATATGCTGCAAGTAGGGCCATGTCTGTATTAAGTGTGCTTTCTACTTCTGTCCAGTTGTTGTCCGAGTGGAGAAGGGCAAGATCGTCGGCGTAGCCATATTGTCTAGATGTTGTTTGAGGTAAATCGCTGATATACAAGTTGAACAGCATAGGAGCCAGTACAGATCCTTGTGGTACTCCGTTCCTCAGACGACGCAGACGACTACTCTGCCCATCACTGGTCTTGAGAATAAAGCTACGGTTTGTTACATATGAATTGTACAAGGTGACTGACTATCCGGGATGGTCCTGAGAAGCTTGAGTGTCAGGCCCTGGTGCCACACGGTGTCGTATGCTGCAGTAAGGTCCACCAAGATGACGCCTGCCTTACGGCGCTTTTCAAAGCTTTCCTCAATATCATTTGTGAGTTTTACAATCTGATGGACAGTGCTCCGACCATGGCGAAATCCTGCTTGTTCGTCAGGCAGATGGGGATCGACGACGGGCTCCAGCCGGGCCAGGACCATCCTCTCAAGGAGTTTGAAGGAGACACACAGTAGTGATATTGGGCGGTAGTTCTTAGGGTCGTCGACAGGCTTGTTTGGTTTGGGAAGTGCGATGATAGTAGCTCTCCTTCAGATCTTGGGTAAGGACTGGTTGGTAAGGCAACATGTGTAGAACTCCTGGAGCCAATCTAGACATCGTGGGCCGCATTGCATCAGGAACTCTGCTGGTATGTTATCAGGGCCCTGGGCCTTTCCACTCTTTAGTTGGCTGATAGTAGAGGTAAGCTCATCTAGTGAGAAGGATGTTGAAAGTGACCCGTCCACGCCGGGGGCTCGACGAAGTTTGGTGATCTCTTTTTATTGACAGAGTCAGAGTAAGATCCTTATCATGTTCTTGAAACGAACCCATTGCGAGAGTTGCCTCACAATTGAGTTTACAGTCCACTGGGACATTTCGATGGTTTTGGAATTCTGCCGGTGAAGGCGGTTATAGTCTTCCAGGCCTTCCTGCTGGAGTGGGTGAAGTCGATTCATTGGACCGTCTCCTCCCAGCGCTCACGGCGTTTCCTGTCCAAGCAGTTTGTCAGATCTGAAGTCTTGGATGAAGCTTCTTCCCCGGGTTCAGAATTCATGAAATCATTGTAAAGAGTGTCACATTCCTCATCCCAAGATGGGATATAACTGCGACGGCAGCCATGTGGGATGGTCTTCTTTGCTATATTAATAAAGAGTTGACACAGTGCTGTGTAAGAATTGTCCAGGTTAGAGGAGGTTGGTGTCGGGAGGTTGGGCACTTCTGAATCCACCAGGTTCTTGAACTGGTCTGCCCTGCGGAAGTTCCACCTTTTCACTGTCTTTGTTGGTACAGGCTTAGCAAGGCTCTCCTGAGCGATCAGTGATGGTCTGTGTTGGGACTTCGGAAAGCGGTCGAGAACAGTACGGTGAATGGAGATGGTGTCCATGTTTGCAAAAGCAAGGTCAGGGTTTGTAGACGTATTCCACCTTCCAGAGTTGAAAGTGTCTGGTTGCTTGGGGTCGTGTAGAAGTTGTACCCCGGATTTTGAGGCCCAGTCCTCTAGGGTAGCTCCATCAGGGTTGGTTTTCCTGTAACCCCAGGTAATGCTATGGCTATTAAAGTCGCCAGCGTTAATGCAGGGTGCACCATAAGTTGGTAGAGAGTCTGCTTGGAGCCGATGGTTAGGTGGCTTGTAGACATTGGTGACATGAACACCTGCAATTTGGGTCATTGCCCATTCCAGGGTGGAGTCTGCAGGAGAGGTTGCAATTTTTGTTTCCATTGGGCTGAGTTACTAGCAAATGTGGCAATCCCGCGGGTAGCGCTCTCGGTGTGTGCAGCTAGGGTGTAGCCGCAGATGTTCAGAATGGAACTGTCAGTAGCGTGTGTCTCTTGGAGGAGAATTGCAGTGACTTTATGCGTATGCGTGAGGTGTTCGATGATGTTTATCTTTGCCCTAGTGAGACCTTCCACGTTTAGTTGGAGCACTGAGATGCCATCTGACTGACACTGGTGATGCCTGCTCTAATAAGGGCACGTGTGCCGAACTGGCATCAGTTAGTGTCCTCTGGCGGGGCATGTTTAAAATACAGTGAGATTAAAAAAAGACAACAGTGAATAAAAAAGACAGTTGTCAGTGAATATTAAAAAGACAACCGATGTTAGCGTAGCCTCAGTGATATCATTCGCCTGAAAAGATAAGTTACCGGGGTTCACCACGAGGAGGTTGATAATCTTGAAACCAAGCTATAAGCTATAAAGTTCAATGCCCGAATCCCCTGGTCGATGCTTCTTGAATGTGTGCAAAAACATATCTATGTCAGGGAGTGAACACCTGTTTCTGTTCTAGAAATTGCCAACAAACTGCAACTCCCCCACCGGAAATCTTCCTGTTTTTACTGTTTGTACAGAATGTAAACATCCAAATTGTGTTTTCAAAATTCGGGGAAGGATTCAGTAAGGGTCCTTTTCATATGTCAGATTTTTTTCATGCCATCATTATGTCCCTCCTAAAGAGACACTGGCCAATTGAAAAATAGTGCGACCTAAGATTTAAAATCTGAGATATTGCATGGTTTGTAAGGCTTTATCTACAAAAGCCTCACCCTAAATGATTTAGACCCAAAATAGCTTCCTTATGGCGGGTAAACAGAACGAGTTTATAATTAACGCGCCGGCGGACGTTAAAAGTCAGACAGACGACAAACACACAAGAACGCACGCTGTATGATGGTTTCCCAGGGTTGCACACTGTTTGATCGGTCTATAACCTTGTGGTTTTAAAATCAGTGAGTGCGAGTCAAAAATACAGGGAATATACAGATGTGTTAATTAAAGTTATGGAAAATTTAAAAAGGGCTTACAATTACATGGAGTGCTTTATTCTCATAGCAATGTCCCTATCTGTGTGGGGATGTTTTTTATGTGTAAAAATATATCTACCAAAAAAAAACGTTAGAACGTAAACAAACACCAAGTTTAAAAGAGTACGAGCCATATGTAAAGAGACCACCAAGACCACTCAAGTGCGTCTGCCCATTGGCAAACTTGGTCCCATTTCTTCTTTTTCCAATTCCTTTGTGAGAACGTTCATATTTAATGTAAGGAACCATCATCAGTAGACCCAATTGTTGATTAAAAATTCCAACTGCGCCTATTGTTCGTTTAAGGTATATGGCAGTGAGTTGGATGGAATAAGGGTGCAAAATGGGGCAGACCGCACTTGAGTATACTGGTGCTATCTTTACATTTATTAACTTCATATGGTCGTACTCTTTTTAAAACTGGTGTTTTTACGTTGTAGAACGTGTTGTGGGAGATCCTTGTTTGGTGAAACATTAAATAGCTGTGCAAGTCGAGTGGTCAATTTGACAAGAAAATCCTGTTTCTGCGAACACTTTATACACTTTAGTGGTGTGGTTGATTATTACATACGTTGTATGTTGTATCGCTGTCGACCTGGAACGTGAGTTTATTACTATTAGTAAAGCAAGTGTTGAAGGAAATATTGAACACTAGTGAAGATATTTATTAATCGCCACTAGTGAATCTATTATTAATTTATACGTGTGCTAAAATTTCAGTATTGAAACACTGTTTATAATTAAAGTATCGGAGTCGATTGGGTTTTTTTTCGCGGTATATTCAGGTAATTGTATGGTTGTCTATGTTGCTTTTAACATTGATAATAAAAATATGAAGAGCTGATGGTCAGAGGCTATCCCCAAAATTGATATTATTATATATAGTGCTTTTTTGCGCTTTTTATCCCTCCTCAGTTAGGGAGATATTCAGTTTGTAAGGTTCTGCAATTTAGGCCTTTTTCACAAAGAATAGAAATTAAAAAAGGCATACAATTGCTGGAAGTAGTTTATCCTTTGTGATAATATACACTGCTTCTTTTAAGGGTTTAAAGAAACAATGAGTTCACTCTTGCATCAGATAAGACGTATATTTACCAAGCGACCAAGTATCAATTCTATGCATTACAAGTAGGAAACCAATGTTAATTGCAAGCTTTATAATTTTATAAAGATGCATTTAACATCACTCAGAAAACCTGTTTAAACACTGTTAGATAAACTCTTGGAAAGCGCGTAAAAAACCAGAGAAGCATCCTTGTACAGCCTACATAACCAAATTAAGAGAATGACACGGAAGAATTGAAATGATAGCATATATGCCGAAAGTGGTGGGCAACCACACCAGACTCGAACTGACAACAACAGACTATCCAAAGTAAAATCAATATAATGTCTTCATCGATTACACCGCCGCGCCAGCCACGGAGGAAGCTTACAGAACAAGACTTGACGCATAACCCCCGCAGCCGCGCGCGAGTGGCTGTAAGCCTGCTAACACTAAAACGGGGATCCGTTCTGCTCATACAGTCCACGGTAAGGGTAGTTAGCCGGCTGACTATGTTTTCAGTTTGTCGACTTATGGACCCATCTTTTCAATTCATGCGGGGACAATTGAGTATTAATTATAAAGAACAAATACAGCTGTTGAATCTTAAAAAGGAATTTATATGGGAATAAACAGCCAATTTTGGGAAAAATAAGATTGATGACGCACGGCATGATTTGCGTTTATATTTGCTCGGGACACATTGCAAGATAAAAATGACGTACGTATCCCTACATTGGAAAACAACAACACGATTATCGTCATCGTACGTCGGTTTTTGAACAAGTAGGGATAAAAGGTAAATTTTGTATGTGTAGGACTAATAAAACGGTGTTCTTTTGGAAAAAATAATAGCACTTTGGCAGAGGAGAGGGTCATGTACAGACCTTGATTTTAACATAGTCGGATTTATATATATCGGTCGCCCCCGAAGAGAAAAAGATACCTGATAAATGACACGTGACCTGGTACATGACACGTGACACAACTATTCATCTCGTTACCGTTATAACTACAATACGGCCAAAGCAGCAAGCATTCTGATCCTCCGTTGTCAGAGCGTAATCGATCACGATGTGAGGACGATACATGTGGTTCTGTAGTGAAGCCTGTAGTTTCAATGATTGAAGGCGTATATAGTAAAGACTATTTCAATGCAGTTCAAGTCCATAGGTGGTACTTTTCAATGACGCGACTGGTCATCTCAACGCCATTGCTTCTAACTCGATCCATTTCTGATCCAATATAGCAACGGTTAACTGATTTTGTAATCGGGGTTCTTCCTAAGATCTTGGGTATATCATGGTAGGTGATTTGTTACCATTGGAATCAAAATGTGTGATTGGAGGCCAAAACTACTGCATGCAATAACATGGGTCCGAATTTGCCACCCTCAACTTTGTGTACATCCAGATTAGGTGCTGAATTTCAGCGGCTGTATGGTGTTGTATTGAATGTACACTGTGTAAAGATCTATATATGTTAGGGAATTTTTTAGCTCTTATTTTCAAATATGTCTTGCAAAACTCAGAAAGCTTAGGGGGCCTATAGGCAAAGGTAGACGAGTTCCACCCCACACCTCAAAAATATCAGTAAGTGTCTTCTTGGTTGATGTGGAGAGGTAAGTATTTAAACTTACCTCTTTTCTGGCAGACTTCCATATGTACCCCCCCTCTCAATATTACATGTCCAACATCAAAATGTTATTATTTAGCGTTTTTATCCGTTTTTATCAAACAAGGCCAAAATAAAATCAATTTGTATCATGTAATATATATACGAGGCGGGTAGGTACATATGGAAGTCTTGCCCTTTTATGTTTCAAAGTAGTAGTTCGCATTTACGATCTGAAGATCAATGATTTTAAGGGTGCCCAAAAATTTGACCATGGGGAGTTCCATCGCGAGACGGCATGACAACATGCTTTTTGCCATGGACACAACTTTGCATTTGCTCTTTCTCTCTTTGACTGAGTTGATCTCAGGGACAAAATTCAAAAATGGAGCTTGCTAAAATTCCAAGATATTTTGAGTAAATATTTTTTTTCGACCGTCTACGTGTAGGAGATAGGCCAGTAGTCAGGTCCATATTTAGAAAAAATATGGACTGAAAACTGAGCTAGGCAAAGGTATATGCACGACTGTCGTGCACAAAAAAAATCTAATTGGCCTAACGACAGACAATACCACAGGTTATCATTAAGTCATAAACCAAGTGAACAGTACTCAAATTGTAATATGCTACAGCCATGCATAATAGGCCTACGCCAGTGTAATAATCAGTACATTGTAAGTGCTTAATACAAAGTTAGGCCCCAGGCCCAGCCGTTTGCCACTGCTTTTCATCGTCACTGATATTAAATTTCACATCAATCATGATTCTGTTAACTTACCTGTGCATAACTCAAAACTCCAGAAACTTCCCTGCAAAATAATCTATATCAAACATAATACCCTTGAACATACGCGCCATGGCTACAGAGCAGGCGCTATGGCTATGCGCACCGATACAACTTAATATCAAACGCCCTATTATAATATTACACGCAAAACCAATGACCACTCCTGGATTTGTTGTATATGCTATAGTACGTGACGGGAGCCAGTATGTTTATTAACGGTTATGTTTAACAAAAGAATCCGTTAAGCATAATTTTTCTTTGTCATGAAGTCTATTTATTTGTACCTTTGCGAAGTGTTAGCAGTACAAGGCCACATCATGATGAAATTTAAATAATGTACTAAAGTTCGCCAATATTCATTTCGTTAACAAAGGCTGGTGAGGTGTAGGTCTGTGAGACCGTTTCCGGTTTTTTAAGTTTCCTATTTGCCACTAAATCATTTCAAAGAACCGTTGAAACATTTCTAACGTCGTTTCCGATTTCTAATTCATATCGTGCTCATGAAAGGTGTCACATAATCACATTGTGAGATTTGCTTGAAACGAATGCTCGAATACTTTTTCTGAATTATTTGTTACGAATGCTCCGTTTTTCTTGATAAAGGTCATGTTTGTACTTAATTTTAGATTCTAAATATTTAAATCAAAAACTGATATTTTAAATTTTTTACTTTTTTTATTTTTTTCAGTTTTTTAATTTTTTGATATTATATATTTAAAAAAAATCCAATTTGGTATGTTAGTGGAGACTGGCATTTAAAGGCACTATCAGTGATTGCTAAATCAGCAAATCGAAAAAATCTATCAAAAATCAGATTTTGGATGTATGTAACAAGTACAGTATCCTAACAACCGCTGCAAAGATAAGACCCAGAAGCAACCAATAAGGGGGACAGAACGGGGATTTAGTCATTATGTCGAACGGACACTTACTACAAGCCGTAATTGAATGGAGAATCGTATCTTGGAACACTGCCGTTTTCTCCTTTCTGTCAATTTACAGCTGGAAAAGGTAAAACTTAGGAGAATTTCTACGACTTATCCTCATTTAAGCCATTCCTGCAATTTCAAATATTTTTAAATCAACTGATGGTGTCGTGTAATGTAAAAACTGCCTCAAAACTCCTGATGTTGCCTGATCTTGACAATAACTTCAACTGCGAAATACATATATAAGAAAGATTTGAAATTTTGAACTATAGATGATTTATACTTCCATTCCATAAAAATCAATGGCAATGTGATCGTAAGTAAAGAAAAGGATCTTACTTTTCTGTGTAATTTTAATGTGCTGAAGTCGTGGGCTACCGTAGGACTCGAACCGACAAGAAGAATGAAACTATCCAAAAGTAAAACAATAAACGTCAACGATTAGGGACCGCTCGGCCACGAAGGAAGCTTACAGCATGCAACCCAAATTGTGGATTGATAGTTAAGTGATGGCGTTCAGTAGTGCTGTTGAACAAAAGAATCCCGTTTAAACGTCATTTTGAATAGAGTGAATTATCTTCAATATTATACACTAAAGGCGACAATATGAGGATGAACTAGAAATTATGTATTAAGTTTGGCAACTATCCATTCGTAATAAAGGTGTAGTTCTGTGAGAACCACTTGTAAAAGTTTCGCACTTCCACTAATAAACATTATAAGTGACCGCGTGAAAGTACTTCTAATTCATCGTTTCTGTTTTCTTATTTCAGTTATGTGTGCCCATGAATGTGTCCCAATAGTACTTTGTGTGGGTAGAAATACTGCCTGGTGTATATTGCGAGCGGTTAAGTTATTATTGATGATATTGCACCTAGTGCGATTTCTGTTCATCAACCGCGGGCAAAACAAAGGGAAGTGGTTTCTGTTAATATTACTCACGGTGTGTGTCGTTTGAGCATGGCTGTGTTGCTTTTTTGCTGTTTTTGGTGTGTTTTTTAGTAGTTTTTAAAAACTGGGGGGAACACACTACCGTGGGTCGTAATCCTGTTCTTCCAATGGCCTAGACAAATTGAAATTCATTCTTAAAAAAAATGAAGAAAGTTTGTGAAAAGGTTGCCAGTGCCGCTTTAGTCTACGAATTCAATTTCGTTCGAATACGAATTTACCAATACACTAAATTGAGGGTACATTCGGGAAACCGTGCGCCGTTTTTAACGATAGAATGACACTTTAAAAGGTAAATTGGAATTAGCATTTGCTGAAATGAACACGGGATGTTTCAACCGTTCATTCCATTTCGTACGAAATCGAATACACACTTACAAATAAATATGCGCAATTGTGCGAAATCGCTCGGGAAAACCTGTATTTAAATGTTATTATCATCATCGTTTTAAATCGAAATAAGTGAAAAAGTTAGTATTAAATTTATGTAAAAACTATTTAAGTCATGACATGAATTCTCCATTATCTACAATGTGCTTAAAGGAAATGAGAGGGAACCCAAAGACAATTCTTACACACCAGATGCTGATTAATATCGATGCAGAGTGTGCATTTCAGTGGACTTAAATTATTACAGATGAGCACGTCTGATTGTAGTTTTACCCCTAAGGACACCGACCACCATTACGAACACAACATTTAAACTTATTTTTACAACAGCAACAAAAACACGCGTAGTTTTGATATAAAATTCAACCAGAAAAGGGACTCTAAGGAGAAAAGGTTAAAGACAACAACAGCAAAATTACATATCGGTCAAGGAGGGTGAAATTTATGATAGACTGGGACAGAGGGTGAAGTTTTGATAAGGGGCGGTCAATGTTGCAAAATCGAAATATTTGTCATTTGGAGTTAACAAGTTTTTTGATAGTGTATATTTAATGAAGGAAATATATGTGTCTACAAATAATTTTACCAAATTGATTCACAAATTTGTTCATTCCAACTTAGATAAGGGAATATGCCATTCCTGCCCAATAGAAAATTTTTACTCTTTGGGAAAATGACATGATAGTGTCTACAGTCAACGAGTGTAAACGGAATGAACAGTTGTGATGATTAAGTTGATAAAATAAAATATATGTACGAAAAGCAAAATGCTACTTGACTTTTTCATTACTGAAATTGATGATTACGTTTACTGATAGTCTATGGGGGGGGTGGTGTAATTTTAAGTAAGAGGAACGTCTTGTGGTCTCCACCCTGTTTACTGCCAAACTAGCGAACTAATCTCTTCTACAACACCAAACACTGTTTTCCTTTGACATAGCCTGGGGTAAGTATACCCATATCATGAGTAGTAGACCTCAGTGCAGGAATTTTCTAAGGTCTGCCTTGACTTTAGTGTCATTGAACGTAGTAACATCATTGCTGATATATGTAACAACCTCCAATGCAATGTCTTATGTCTGCAGGAAACGCACAGAGGAATCGTAAGCACAATGCCCAACCATACCAGGAGTGGTCCTCGACGAGACAACGTCGACATATGGAAAGTGCGATGTCAAACAGGCACATAGTATAAGAAGAACCTAATGTTTGATGACAACAAAATCGAAGTCCTCACCCATTGAGCTCAGCTCTGCAGGTCATAGGTTACATCAAGGTCTACAAGCTACAAACCCCTATCAGTCGAATTAAAACACCCTCAACTCAGCTTTGGGACAAAACCTCACTTCTTTATTGGGCGATTTCACAGCCATAGTACCAAATGGGGCTACAATAAAACTAACAAAAAACGGACAAGCTGTCGAAGAATGGATAGACCTAACATCCGTAGGGCGCGTACCCGATGCGTCAGTGGCGTAAGCCAGAGGGGGGGGGGGGGCGGCAGGGGGGGGGCGCCCCCCAATAATTGATTTCTGGTCGGTTGAGTGAGCCCGTGGTTCACTTTAAGAATTCAGGTCATGGCAATTGCAGGCCGGATTGTCGGCAAAGATAGGTTTAAATTCAATGGACAGCGTGCTGAAAGTAAATTTTACAAAATCGTACAAAATTTAGCCCTCAGAAGGACATTTAAAAGCATATAAAACACAAATTTCAGGGGGAGTAGCCCCCTCGACCCCCACGGGGCTTCGCCCCTGGGACCCAACAGGGGCCCTAGGCGGGCCCATGACCCTACCATTTTCTGTCGGTTGAGAGGCGACCACTGCCCCCCCCCAAATGAAAATGCCTAGCTAGCCAGGATGCAGTCGATCCAGGAGGGGCAAAGGTTAAGGTGTCCCGCCATAGGGGGTCCAAGTAGTATGTCGGATCCACTGAATAGATGTCGACGAAAGCGCGCGTAGCGCGAGAAAATCGCAAATAATTAACTTTAATTTGCCCAAATTTAGGCTTAAATGGTCAAAAATTGTCGAAAAAGAGGGGTGAAAAAATGCAGATTTTGGTCCATGTCCGTCCCGGACTTTTTCGAGCCCAGAGGGGGCAACTTGCACACCCCCTTGCCCCGTCGGTACTGCCACTGAATCTACGTTCCTTCCGACTCTAAGCTGCCGCCACATTCTAGCGCCGACTGGGAAGGAGAGGCTACAACATGTGATCCAGCTATGTTAGCAAAAACCATATAAAACATGTGTAGACAAGATTGGCGGATCTGCTTCCACTAACTCAACATCGACCCATCGGTAATCCAAGGTCAACGCTTGCGTGAGTAATGACCAAATAAAGTGCCCTTTAAGGTCGGCTTATAACTATAGGAAAGCATACTGGCAATGATTCACTGATGATCTGGATAAGACGTAAGATGATTGCTCCAAAAGACTCAAACTATGAACAAATGGAAGTGAACAAGGCTGCCCGAGATTGCATACCACTAGGAGATGGTAATTAGATACCAGGCCTCGAGGAATTGTGCCGGAATATCAAGCGTATATCACCAGGTTTTGAAGCTGATCCTTTCGCGGCCAAAACAATGATAAAGGTGATGAAGTTTCGGATAGGATCTCCAGGAAAAGATCAAAACCTGCCATACTTTAATTGATTCCACCGATATGACCCATTAACAGCAATAAGCAGTCTAACCATCCGATACAGCTTCGACGGGATCCAACAGAACATCCACATCAGCCAAAAGTTACACCCAACCAAGTTGCCCACCAACTACTTTAAATGGCAAGTCATGCACGCAAGAAAGGAAGCCAATGAAGATCAAACTAGAAAAAGAGGTTAGTGGTCGGCTACCCTGGTTTCACTCGCCCCTTCAACATGGACGAATGGAATCGTAAAGATCGGGAGGATCTCACGAAAGTGGCACATGTTTATGGCATCCTAAAGCCTGGGAAAGATCCATCCAAGTTCCAAGAGCTTATAGACCAATTGTATCACTCCTCTAGCCATTACAAAGCTCTCGAACGTCTCCTGCTCAATATGAACACCTGTAATTATGACGAATACCTCATACCACGGAACAAGCAGGTTTCGGCCAGGCAATCTTGAACAACAAGCCAAGTACTCAACCTAACTCAACACATTGAGGATGGTTTCGAGAGGGGTATGGCAATCGGAGTTGTGTTCGTCGATCTATCAGCAGCCTATGACACTGTTAATCACAGATGCCTACTCCATAAGATTCTGGAAATCAACAAGGACATCCGCTTGACTGAGCTTATCAAAGGCTTGCTGGCAAACAGGATGTTCTTTTTCTTTGTTCAGCTAGGAGCAAAGAAGAGCCGGTGGCGTAGGCTCAAGAATGGACTACCACAAGGGAGCGTGCTTACACCTCTCCTGTTCAACATTTATACCAACGACCAACCTGGGAGTGCAGGAACCTGTCGTTTTATTTATGCAGACGATCTTGGAATTAGCGCACAAGATGCAGACTTCACAGTTGTTGAAGAGAGACTCTCCAAAGCTTTAAATGAACTCACTCCTTATTATGAAGAAAACCACTTACGTGCAAATCCATCCAAGACACAGGTGTGTGCTTTCCATCTACGCAACCGTGAAGCCAAACGTCAGCTTAAGTTACCTGGTCTGGAACACCCCTGGAGCACTGTGATAACCCTGGACCGCACTCTCTCTTATAAGACCCACATCGAGAAGACGAAGAGTAAAGTATGTTCACGCAATAACATCTTGAACAAACTCACTGACACAGGATGGGGTGCTCGCCCACATACCCTAAGATCAACGGCACTTGCCCTGTGCTACTCATGTGCAGAGTATGCTTGCTCTGTATGGGAAAGATCAACCCATGCTATGAAGCTTAATTCAGCGTTAAATGCCTCCTGCCGCCTTATTACCGGATGCCTCCGTCCAACATCAACGGAAAACTTATACATCCTAGCGGGAATTGCTCCACCAGACATCCGTCGTAGCGTAGCGAGCATGCAAGAGCGTATAAGCTGCCAAGTATCTAATGTGAAGCACACTATGTCTTGACAGATACCTGCTGCCAACCGCCTCAAATCCAGAGAGGCAAAGTAAAAGCTGATTCAGAGATTTCGAACTATATTTTTTTTGGTGTAGTAATTAAAAAATTGTCATCTAGAACTAAATATAGTTACCTAAAATGCTTAATTCCAAAGTTAGAGATGAATCGGATTTTTCGTTTCATGCAGTAAGCATTTATGCACAGTAGCACAGTATAACAGTGCCATAGGATACCGTGTATAACAGATCCGGAATTTTATAACAAAGTTGTGATTTCCTATATGAAAGACTTTGATTTGAGCTTAGTTATTTCACACAGTGGATAGTATATGGACGAGCATTAAGTATATGCAAAAAACACGATTTGTTTGACAAATGAGTGCGCCCTCAGGCTCATTGGGGCGGTGTGTTGATGGTTTGAGATTTGTTGGCTTTTTTGCTGCAATTGGAATTTTGGGTCTTAAAATGTACATAATGGTCCCAGGAATCCATATCAAATTGTTATCATTTTTGTATCCCTTCCGTTTGACGGCCATCTTGGTTTTCAAAGTGGCTGCCATTTTCAACATATTTGATCTATATCTGGACTTCTGAGCAACATAGAAGGCTCAAATTGGTGGCAATACCAATGTTTGTGATATCAAGGAACACAACTATCAAGGTCATCTTGAATTTCAAAATGGCCGCCATTTTAAACATATTTTGCTCTCTATCTGCACTTCTGATCAACATAAGAGGCTCAAGCTGGTGGCAAACCCATGTTTATGATGTCAGTGAATGTAAATATTACATCCAATAATCACAGATTGTTTCCTCTAGACACCATCTTAAATTTCAAAATGGTCGCCTTTTTGACATATACTTCGCCCAATACCTGGACTTCTGAGCAATATGGAAAGCTCCAATTGGTGACAATACCCATGTTTGTGATCCGGCTATGACATCACAATGTTTGTGATGTCAAGAAACACATATATTACATCCAGAAAGTTGCCAATTGTTTCCTTTTGGCGGCCATCTTGAATTTCAAAATGGCTGCCATTGTTAACGTATACTTCACTCAATGTATGGACTTCTGGGCAACATAGAAGAATCCATTTGGTGGCAATGCTCATGTTTGTGATGTTAAAGAAAATATATTACATCCAGACAGTCACATATTGTTTCCTTCTGACAGCCATCTTTAATTTCAAAATGGCTACTTTTTTTACATATACTTCGCCCGATATCTGGCCTTATGATCAAAATAGCTCAAATGCTCCTTCCTAATCAGCACCAGAACCACTTAAATCATGGAATCCTGGGAGAGCCATAGCTCTGGGTGTTTAAACAAGTTTGTATACTACGTGAATCAAAAAAAATTGTGCAAGGATTAAAGATGACCATGACCTTGATAAAGCCACTGAATCATAGATTTGTTGTTGTTTTAATAAAGCAAATCTAATATACTTCCAAATGTTGAAAAATGAAAGAAATCGACTGAAAAATGAGCCAGATATAACAAATTTTGTAAGCACACCTCTTTTTCCTCCATTCCAATGGGATTTATACAGTTAAGCAAGATATTACGTTAGGGAAAACTTCAAAACTCAACCGCCGGTCGACCAGCGGTTAAGGGCGGTTGAACCGCGATTCATTGCTTAGAACAATAGAAAACCGGTCGCAACCGGCCTGGCAACCGGAAACAACCAAGCGGAACCGGTGAGCAACCTGTGGTTAAGTTTTAAAGCGACCACTTCGTGTATAGACGATAATACGGGGTACTAGCATATGAAAGTAATGAGGTGGGCGTTCAGTCACAATTATTATCAATGTAACTGTAATTTATTGTGGAACTGGCAGAGTAAAATGTTCACACAAAATCTCACCCAATTAATCCTGATGGAAATGGAAAGGGTTTCAACACTACTACTGTAGTCCAGGTATAGATACAAGCTATGTCAGTAAGGGACTAAACTCTTAGCAATATCCTAAACAATGGGAAGATCTTTTACTTGTTTTCTTGCTCTGCAACAGGTGAATCGCTGTTTGGATTTGTAATATCGGTTGGCACATTGGTATAGATTCATTGATTAGTCTGTAGTTGAAATAATAAAGACAATAAGACATCGTGATATTCATGATATTGTACATTCTCACAAACACAAGTTTAATGTGTGTAAATCCCATAGGAATGGAGAAAAAGGGGTGTGCTTACAAAACCTGCCATATCTAGCGTATTTTTCAGTCGATTTCAGTCATTTTTTCAACGCATGAAAGTATATTAGATGTGTTTTATAAAAACAACAACAAATCTATGATATAGTGATTGCAGTGCAATTTCAAGTATTGAAACCAATATATTAATCTATCTAGCGGCAGCTGTTCACCATGTAGCGCCCAATGTCTCTGTCCGTCATTAAGTTGGGGATGGCAGATGGATCCTGCTGCATGTCTCGAGCAATCACATCAATGTAGTTAAAGTGGCAACGACCCCTGTTTGGGCATGGTAACCTCCAACATGTGATGTCCGAGCTAGACTACTTGATCAACTGCACGATAACAGTGATCGGCAAATCGTGCTTGGCGTTGGGCAACAGAAGATGAGATTGGAGGATATCTCCACATATCTGTGCTTTAGTCATGTGCTCACGCCAGGATATGTTTTGTACCCTCATAAGAAGCCTGGTGTAGGTGCCATCCAGTTCATTGTCCAGGTCTCAGATCCATATAACAGGATACTCTCTTCATAGGCTCTAAAGAACTTCAGCTTGGTTGAATTGGAGATACCAGATTGCCATAGGTGGTGTAGTTTATTGCAGGCATACCAAGCTTGTGCTTTCCGTGACATGAAGTCTTTCTTGCTGTCGGCAACATAGGACTCCAGGTACTTGAAGTTCCTGGCCTCTTTGATTTGGGTACCTTCTGTAGTGCAGATATATTGATGATTATCTTCCTCATTGATGGTCATATATTCCGTCTTCTTGGCATTTAGATGCAGGCCGACTTTGTCAGCAGCATTCTCAAGTAATGTTAGTAGATCGTGTGCACCACATACCAGATCGGCTGTTAGAGCTAGATCATCTGCATAGTTAAGGTCTGTGAGATGCTGCCTTTGGTGACGTCTATAACGCTTGGGTTTGATGGTGAGTCCCTTGACGTTCATGATGTCAAGAGTTTGACGTCTGAGGATGTAATCAACCATGATTACAAGAGATAGGGAGCAAGAGTATCTCCTTTGAGGATTCCAGTAGTTGTTAGGAACTCCTTTGTGGGCCTATCCATGGTCTGCACAAAGCTAGATGGATTAGCATACATGATGGCAATTGCTTTGGCAGTCTCGTCTGGGTCACCATAGTTGGTAAGAATATGCAGCATTACATCTCTGTTAACACTGTCAAAGCCTTGGAAAAGTCTACAAACACAATTGAACCTTTTCTCTTGGAAATTCTCAACTCTTCTATGATCCTTCTGAAGGCAAGTATCTGAGGTAGTGTTGATCTGCCTTTACCATTCTGGTTTCGTCTGAGAATGGGATCTATGCGAGAAAAGATTCTGTTGAGCAGCATTGAATTGTAGATCAGTGTGATTACTCTGTAGTTTTGGGGTTGCTGGTTTGTTTCCCATGTAGTTGTTGTTACAAAATTCCAACAGTTGATCATGAAAAAGTGGATTCTTCCAGATTACTGCAGGAATGTTGTCGGGACCAGGCGTCTTGGTGTTGTTCAGTTTATTCAGGCAGATCAGAAGCTCCTTTATAGTAAAGGTCCAGTCTTGATAGGAAAGGCATCTGCTATCTGCTGATTGAAGAGAGGTTTATCAAGGCATAGTGCAGTTAGTGTCCACTGTAAACGGGCCTCGACCTTTTGCTCACCCAACCAAATCATTGTGACATGAATCCATTCAAAAGTTTGATTGTATGTAAATGATTCCCACTTCACAGAGCACCATCCAATCACTGATCAATGACATGCTATGGATGAGCGATTACCCACACACTGTGTGCATGAACATTGGCGAGAAGGCCTGTTTTTACACATGTTGGAAGCCTTGTTAGAAATTGGGGGGTCTTTTCGGAACTTTTTCAGCACCGTATGTCAACCAAATTACATCACCATGTATAGAATAAGATTATCTGGTTGTCAGTTTCTACGAAGAGTATAGGTCTAACCGTTTGTCCATGGCGCCCTCTTGAATACGCCCAGCAATCACTGGTGGTTTTTGCCATAGAGTTAGCATTATACCCTACCAAAATACCACTCTTTATAAATTAACCATTTTCGGATTTTTCTGAATGTTCTATCATAATAAAATTCACATATGTTATTTATGATAATATATTCTACAATTAGAGCTTCTACCAAGAAAATCCCTTGAGCACTTTTCTCGCAACGACGTGAGTTTTCTCATGTCCTGTGCGTTAAGCACAGAGTACGCATGACAGGTCATAGGCCTATTGAATGCACTGTGTGCACAGTGAATAGGGAAATGGACAGTAACTGCAAGATGGTTAGTGTTATTCTGAACTGGTTTGCCAAGTTGAGAACTAAAGTGCTGAAACAATGCGTCGAGACACTCTTCAGTTATTTCACCTTTGATTCTTATAGGTGGGGTAGCTTTCTTATCAATCAGCTCCCTCGATCATGCCTCCCAAACAGCAACATCCTTGTATTTGAGATGTAGGGGGTCAGGTGCTTCAGCCTTTTACTTAACATGCTCCTCAAGCACTACGGTGTAAGCATCATCAAGTACAGTCTTATTGGCACATCAAGGTTCTGTTTGGAGCTTTGGTGGATTTAGTACGGTGCTTCTTGACTGCAACTTCAGTTTTCGCTGGGTGCTTTGATGACTTTGTCATTTGAGGCAAAGGTAGTAGTCTTCTTCTTTCTTCTAGGTAGCATCTCCAGTGCAATTTCTTTGTTGGCTGAATTGACGGCTTCATATACTGAAGATGGGATCTCTGGGAGGGGGTTTACTCTGACGGCAACTTATCCTGGTCCTGCCAGAGACAATTCTATGATTAGAATTAACAGCTTCAAAAGTGTTGTAGGCTCAATGAGTTCTTAATGTTGTAATCCATGACCAGAATGTAGTCCAGCTGGAAAGGTTCTGATTGGGCGCCGGTAGGACTGTGTCCCACAGTCTTACTTGCCTTTTGATTTTGGATTTTGTTCCCTCACGCACACCCAACTCTGCTGGACCGCCTGTGCACGCGAACAGCGCGTCCCCAGGCCCAAGGCTTACACCGCAATCTCCAGGAGCACAGACGATTATTAATAATAATAATAATCAATAGGCAGGAGATTTATAAGGCCGCCATGCATGGGATCTAAGCGCTTTACAAATGGTCGTTGATCACTGTGGCCCAACATACCATAACCATTTAGCATCATCTCTAGGGATGCAGCAAGATCGGGATCAGCGCTGTCCCTTATCACAAACATACATCGAGATAACCATCGCGCCGGGATCAGCTTCCCAAAATATCGCATGTGTAAATCGGGACAACTAAGCGGTTAATTTCTTGTCCAAGGAAATGACAAGATAGCTGAACCAAAGGGCGACCGCACGCCTATACGCATTAATGAGCATACACTGGAGTCGAGCACTTACCTGATTGAGCTATCTTGTCCGCTTGGCCCAAGTCTAGCACCACAATCTCCAGGGATGCACAGACGATTATGGAGTGGAACTGCACCGGTGGCGGTGGACAGTCCATGGTAAAAGGGAGAGACAGTTTCATCTGGATGATAGCAGCAAATTACTGGTTTCAGGATTAACCATCAGTGTAGGTAAGATTCAGGATGCGCTCATTTAAGTTGGCAAGGCTAGCACGTGACTTGAGAGCCTTGGTGATAAAAGAAATCACACCCAAACTCCTGTAGTGCATGTTTCTTGATCTTCCAGGCGGAGGCTGAGTAAGTGCATTAGCATGGATATTCTTCGGTAGTAGAGGCTCGCGGTGCACCAATGCGGTGTTCTTGCATGCAGTTGACATCAATCTCATAAGTTGTGCTTCATAATCCAGTTCTTCTTTCTTGGGACGGTTGTGATAGTGTCTGAGACGTTGTATGTGCTGATGATGTAAGCAGCATTACGTTTAACAAAGTCGTCAAGTATCTTTGTAATAAATATCAGGGTTGGGACCTTCACATAGGCTTTAGGACCAACCCATCATCCAATGGTAGAGACAATGTGACTCAGGAAGCAAAGACTTCAAATCCGGGGCTTACCTGGTGCGACATTGTAAACATTCAGCTGTCAATTAGCATAAATAGCAGTTGGGATGCAGGTCTCCAGACCCTTTCTGTTGGGGAGGGGCCCTTAGCCTTGTCCTTTTCACGGTGACACTCTGCCACAACATCACTAACATCAATAACATCACAAACATGGGCACTACACTGCCACCAAATGGAGCATTGTATGTTGCTCAGAGGTCCAGATATTGGATATATTAAAAATGGCGACCATTTTGAAATTCAAGATGGCCACCTGAAGGAAACAATCTACGACTTTATGAATGTAATAAATGTGTTCCTTGACATCACAAACACGGGTATTGCCACCAAATGGAGCATTTTATGTTGCTCAGAAATCCAGATATTTGGCGAAGTATGTTAAAAATGGCGGCCATTTTGAAATTCAAGATGGCCACCGGAAGGAAACAATCTGTGCCTTTTTGGATGTAATATTTGTGTTCCTTGACATCACAAACATGGGTATTGCCGCTAACTTGAGGCTTCTATATTGCTCAGAAGTCCAGATAGAGCAAAATATGTTGAAAATGGCGGCCATTTTGAAATTCAAGATGTCCGCCTGAAGGAAACAATCTGCGACTATCTGAATGTGATATTTGTGTTCCTTGACATCAACAACATGGGTATTGTCACCAATTTGAACCTTCTATGTTGCTCAGAAGTCCAGATATAGGGCAAACATATGTTGAAAATGGCAGCCATTTTGAAATCCAAGATGCATGGTCGCCAAACGGAAGGGATAAAAAAATGGTAACAATTTGATTTGGATTCCTGGGACCATTATCTACATTTTAAGACCAAAAATTCAATTGTAGCAAAAAATGCCAACAAATGACACACTGTCCCATACTACATCGGGAAATCTCTGAGTCGCCTTGTGGAAAGAATGGGCCGTATGCATAAAAAATAGTAAATACTTATAATGAATAGTAAAAGCATTTGCTTGACAAGTAAAAGTAAAAGCATATGCTAGATTTGGTATACATAACCTTTACCTTTTACTTCGTAGTAAATGCTAGTACTTGCCTAGTATTTACTTATGAATTCAGTAAATCCTTGTGGTCAGACTATAGAACCCTTGCACAAAAGGCCATTCAAATCATATAGATGTCCTTGAGATATGCTTCACCAGTTATCTAACAGACTTTTCATCTGCCACAGCTGTATTGACAATTATGTTTCTGTTTGGTATGCCTTGTGCATTGTATGTGGAGGACCAACCTCACAAAGATTTGAATTAATAACCTTTCCTGTAATTTCACTAAAAATAAATGAGCACAGAATGCAATATACGTGTAACTCAGCCATTTTGCATGTAGGTGTTATGTTATCGACACATATGTATTAGTATACGGCCAAGGTAGCTCTGTAGCTACCTTGGAATTTCAAAGCTCTACTAGGAAAACTCTAGTAAATACTTGGTTTTATGCATATCAATGGAAGTATTTACTACTTTTCAAGTAAAAGGTTGTTGAGCAAATGCTAGTAGTAAAAGCTGTTAGTAAAAGCTTCTACTACATTTTATGCATATACATTGAAGTAAATACTTACATTTTAAGTAAATAGTATTTACTACTTTTTATGCATACGGGCCAAAGACTTGCCATCAACCAAGTAGCATCTATTGGTATTGAAGCTGGTGAGCATCTCCCACCTGGAGCTGACTCCTCATGGGCTGAATGGCGATGCCTCAACAGATTGAGAACCAGAATTGGCCGATCTAAGGTTCCTTGCAGAAGTGGGGCTATTGCAATTTCGAATTTACTAGGAGCAAATACTAAATTCAGCCTTTTTTTATATTGAAATTAAGCAAATTAAAATCGCCTTTTTTCACTTTCAAGGTATTTCTGTAGCCAAATACAAGGTAAGAAATCTATTGGGGTCTTATCTATACGAAATTATTACATATGACACAATATAGGGATGCCCAAATCTCTTTTGCACCTTTAATATAAAAAAATATATACAACCACAGTGATGAACTTCACGATTGAGTAAATCAGGCGAATTATTTCCAACAATACTATAATGCAAATAGTTCGAATTCACTCTATAGTAAAAAATGTATGAACAACTAACTCGCGTCCTCTGAGTCCTTAATACAAAACGAGTGCAATTTAATACTCATATTAATTTCAAGTATTTAAGTATAAATAGATAAAACAATTAATTAATGTTTTCTTGGTACTTACTAGAAATATTTCAACTCCTATCAGGGGCCCGTTCCCCAACACGCACTTACGACACTGGTAGTAAAGTACTGCGTAACTTCACTACTAGTTCATACTGCGTTCCCGAAACTCGTACGGAACTACCTAACATCTGAAATTGACGACTGAGGTCTACGTCGATACTAGTTGTGACTTAGTACACAACTAATCACGCGTTCCCCAAACTGACACGTAATGCAGTTGTGAACTAAGTCTGACCAAATGTTACGCACAAAACTACGTCTACTCGGGAATTGACTTAACACACACGTAAGCTAAAAAGGCTGACTCAGAGGATTCCGAAATGTCACGTGTTTGCGTGTATAATTAAAAAGTCAACGATCACAAAAGATATTGACTTAAAATGCTTATCTTCATAAGTTTCGATTAATCGGATTTAGCATGACCATTCTGTGTGGTATAACCGTGATAGGCCTATGTACTCGTATAACACAAAAATCCGGATCCATAATTGTAAACAAGTTGTGATTTTCTTTATCAATTTGAACTTCGTTATTTACCAGTGATTAATATATGGACAAGCATTATGTTTCATGTCTAACACGGAAATCCTCAGGGTCACGCTTTAACATCGTTTTCAATATAGTAATCTTGCATGGGCGGTGGTCGTGATCTAGGAGGAAGCAATGGGTCCCTAAAGGCAAATTCTGAATTATAATACACCCCACTGGACCCCTTTACAAAAGGAATGGTTTAAGAATATTTAGACTTATACCAGAATTGATATACTATACGAAGTATATGACATATTGGAACAACCATCCTAAGACACTATCAAATGATTCTGCCCGAAAGAAAGTCAAATATTTTAAATTTAGCAGGAATAGCTTAAAAGTAAATAGTCTATAGAATTCTCGCAAGTTATTTTTGCAAGCGAAAGTTGATGGAAAAGGAAGAAAACAACTTCAGTCCACATATATTACCCGCTTCAATCACGTGTTGTAGTAAGTGTCCTGACTGGACAATAATGACTAAAATATAGATTTTTTGTCCTTATTAGTTTCTTTTGGTCCTATACTTGTGGAGGTATGTTTGATTAACCTAAACTTTTTTACGACATACAACAAAACAATTGATTTTTGGATTACTTTTTCGATTCTCTGGTTAGCTATCACTGAGATTCCTTTAAAAGGTACTGAAATAGTACAAAGATTCCTAGGGGGGATGGTTATAATCTGAAAATTCTGGGGACAGTAAAATAATAATACATATACTAATCTTTCTTGGTTCCATAGTGCTTTCCGTTTCGTTCCAGATTCATGTTCTGTATGTTTCTGTTGAGATTTGGGCTAAACTATGACATTGATATCTATATGTAATAGTTTAACCTTCTGAGTAGAAGGGTTTGGTGGACACTATCTGTAGGTTTGCTCCAACCACCAACTATTCACAAGGTAATAAAATAATATAATACAATAATATTTTAAAATGGAATACAGCCAGACTGTCCCCAAGGTTCTGTTGAATTAACGGAAACAATAATAACATTAAACACCTATTTGTCATATTTGTAGCACATACAAATTAAAAATTTGCATAGTGATTCAGCTTGATAACTAGATAATCATTTAAAAAAAATATACTTAAAAGTATGATTTGCAGTTAAATATATTTTATTTTAATTACCATTTTTGCACTGCAGAACATCAAAAAAAAACCGATGTGTGGTCACAATGGTGACCCTGAACAGGCACGCAGGCCACAAAGCGGGGACCCTAACCACACCTCAAATAAAATGAACAAAAGATTTTATGTATCCGTCCACATACATAATGATAAAAACAGTTAAATTACATAACATGTTATAAAAGCCTAAAAATCACCAAATAGCAAAATATATTGGCACAATCGAGCCCATCTATATAAGTAACGACTATGTATGAATTGTTAGCTAGGTAATGGTCAAGAAGACAAAATTTGAACTGGGGAATGTATCTTATCTTTATTCTTATTTATATCTTATTCTTGGTGATATACATGGATCAGAAATTATATATATATATATATATATAGATATATATATATATATATATATATATATTTATATCTCTTATCTTATATCTTATTCTTGGTGATTTATATGTATCAGAAATTATATATGCAGAACATGTTTGGAATTTTGAAGATAGATCAAGCTTTCAAAATCGGATTTATATTTGTTTTTTGTGTAGCCATATCTAAATAAATTATTATTTTAAACGTGCAAATTACTTATCGGACCTGCTTGTATTATTTTCATAAAGGAATCCCGTTTTTTCAAATGTTTTTTTTCACCACACCACCACCCATAAACCTACTACTGAATAAGAAGGCAAATGGAACAAACAATAAAATAACTTATGCCGATGAGCACTGCATGTATGCCGAATATTTCAAAAGAACCCTATCCAAAATTAACATCCATTTTGGCTACTTAGTGAATACAAAACTTTTTTTGGGATAGGAGGTAATTTTTTGAACTCAAATGAAAATATTGAGAAAAATCGGAAATCATGACCTCAATGGTGAGAATCTCTCCTAAACGATTCAGAACTACTCTCTAAATGTAAACGAGTGAAAATTTCACATCCCCCAAGAGTGAGACTCTTGTAAGCCACTCCAAAATGATTGGTTTGAACTACAACGAGTGAATTTTATTCCACTCGAAAGAGTAAAAATCACTCAAAATGAATGGATTTTTTCACACTTGGAAGGAGGAAACGAAAGACAACAACGAAATCGAGTGGAATACCCTTCATTTTGAGTTATTTTCACTCTTTTGAGTGGACATTCGCTCTTTTCACTCATTTTGGAGTGGTTTAGCAAGAGTTTTCAATCAATTCTTTGGGGAGTGAAATTTTCACTCGTTTGAGTCGTTTACATTTAGAGACTTTATCCATATAACGATCTATGTAATTTATGGTAAATAATAGAGTACTCAATATACCATTGCTCCTTTACCTTTGTTTTAACTAACTTGCATAGATGAAATTATTTTAAGATGCGTTTTCTCACATTTACCTAGGTCAACTCTAAAAAAAGAAAACGATTTAATCTCCACTTTAAAATTAATATTACTTCGTTTATTGTTTCGATCAATACCCCCATACATCCTGGCCTAAATATTAGGAATTGGAAAATCCAAACTTACAGCTCTGTTGAAAAACCTTACATTTTTGCCAAATTGTTTATTGTCGCTTTGCTTGTGCGAACACCAGTGTACGACTGCCTTTTTATATGATAGGCCTAGTCGTCCGAGTAATAAGCTTCTTGTTTAGTGTGCACTAATCTTTTAAATACCTTCTTATTACGCAAGGACAATACGAGCACTATCGTCACACAACTCGCACACATTACAAATTACACCCACAAATACTCCCATCGTTTAAAATCGATAGTTTAAAGTAGAAATATGCTTAACTCTTGATGCGCATCACGACTGAGAACCATCTCCGGCAGAGTGTTTGGTAACAGACTAAGTCGCACTAATAGAAATCTTGGCTTGTGCTGAGCATGAGTTGCGACACAACTTAAGCATCAACTTTGGGGAACGGACCCCAGGAGTCTGGTGTGTGATGAGTGGTTGGTGTATCTAGATTTGGAACCTCGGAATTGTGAATGGTCTATGTCACAGTTTTTAATGGTATGGGTTGTCGTTTTATTATTTGTCCATAAATGTGATCCAGTTTATGATTTATGGAATTAATCAAACATTTGTGTTGACCCCTAAAATCTTCACTTAGGGGGGAATATATCAACAGGTCCAAGGCATGGCAATGGGTAGTTCCCCCAGCCAAAATAGCAGTGAATTGATTGATGGGAAGGTTCGAGGATGAAGCCTTCAGAACAGGTCCAGTCAATTACAGCCAAAATTGGAAAAAAGATATGTTGATGACGTCCTCGAGGTGATAAAGGTGAGGCAGATAACCTTACCACACATCTAAACCAAGTAGATACTACCAATAAAATCATGAGTCAATATGAAGAAGAGAAAAAATGACAGCATCCCTTTCTTGGACAACTTAATCACAACAGAATAACAGGGGGCTCTCTTAATTATGTTATACAGGAACCCAAACACATACAGAACAATATCTGCAATTGCAGTCACACCATCTGCTACATGCCAGAAAACGTGGCGTTGTAAAGACGAGACGATCATTAACAGAAAAGATTCCATCGTGTCAGAAGAACAGGATTCGCAAGAAAGAAACAAAGAACTTAGAAACATACAATCGCAGACCGGCGTTAGTTCAGTGTCTTCTATAACAAAAAAAAACGTTGCCATGAAAAAGATTCCAACAACCGAGGTGAGAACATCATCGTCGGACCACAACAAGACAAAACACTGGTCTGTTGTACTTCCCATGGTAAAAGGAATTATCAGAGAAGGTTTCACCGGGTCTTCAAGAAGTACGGCTTTGCCACCCCTCACCAAATCCCATCGAACCATCCCAAAGACAAAGACAATTCATCTACCAAAAATGATGATAGCAGTTATATGAGATCCCCTGCAAGCAGATGTGGAAACAAACTTACATAGGAGAAACAGGCCGTGATTTCCACAGGAATAGGCCTTAACATTAAATCTGAAACGGAAAGTTCTCACCAGCGTCTTTCAGGCGATCACAAAGGGAAAAAAACATCTTTCGAGGACTTAAGCATAGCCTACACCCATAAAGTTCTGGACTTAGCAAGGACATCCGCTTGACTGAGCTTATCCGAGGATTGCTGGAAAAACAGGATGTTATTTATTCAGCTAGGAGCGAAGAAGAGCCGATGGCATGGCGAAAGATGGTTCTGCCAAGGGAGTATGCGTTGCACCTCTCCGTGCAACATCTTACCAAAGTCTTGTCGTTTTATTTAGGCAGACGATCTTGGAATTGCGCAGTTCAAGATGCCGACATTCACAGTGTGAGAAGAGAGACTCTCCAAGATCGGAGGAAACTACTCCTTATTATGAGGAAAGCCACCTACGTGTGGAAATCCATCTAAGACGCAGGTGTGTGCTTCCCATCTACGCAAACGTTGATGAAGACCAAACGTCAGCTTAAAGTTACTGGTTCTGGAACACCCTGAGCACTATGATAACACTGTCTATCTAGGAGTTACCTTGGACCCGCACTCTATCGTTATACGATCCACATCGAGAAGACGAAGCGTAAAGTATGTACACGCAATCACATCTTGAAACAAACTAACTGGAAAGATGGGGGTTTTGCTCGCCCAGCATACCCTAAGGTCGACGGCACTTCCCTGTGCTACTCATGTAGGTAGGACGATAAAATTTCGCTGCTTCACTGATTGGATTTCAGCAACGTCCTTGTGGCATGTTGCTACAAATGGGCAGACAAGAGATTTTCCATTGTCTGGGATTGTGTTCCACAAACATAGGTGTGTCCTGATCTGCTCCCAGGGATCTCCAATTGTTGCAAGTTGAAAAACTTAGATTGATCGATTCTGGTTCTCAATCTGCGGAGAACCATTGCCATTCAGATCATGAGGAGTCAGCTCCGATGGAAGACAGATATACACCAGTTCAATACCAATAGATGTTGCTGGTTGATAGCAAGTCTTATTTCCACACGGGGGACTCTCTTAAACTCCTTATAGAGACTGTTTCAAGGGGTACGACATTGACTTTAAGAAATTCTCTCTCTGGATTTAATGCGGTTAGCAGCTGGTCTCTGTCCGGACATAGGGTGCTTCCCATTAGATACTTGGCAGCTTCGCTCTTGCGACGGACGTCTGGTGGAGAAATGCCTGCAAGGATGTATAAGTGTTGGAGTTGGGCGAAGACATCCTGTGATAAGCCGGCAGGAGGCATTTAATACTGGATCAAGTTTCTTGGCACGGGCTGTTTTCCCATACAGGGCAAGCATACGAGTAGCACATGAGTAGCACAGGACAAGTGCTGTCGATCTTAAGGTATGCGGACAAGCACCCCATCTTGTGCCAGTGAGTTTGTTCAAGATGTTATCGTGTGAACATACTGTACTCTTGGTCTTCTTCATCTGGGTCTTATAAAAGAGAGCGTGGTAAAATGTAACTCCTATGTAGACGGGATTATCACAGCGCTCCAGGAGTGTTCCAGACCAGGTTACTTAAAGCTGACCTTTGACTTCACGAAAGGCACACACCTTAATAAGAAGAGAGTTCATTCAAAGCTTTGCAGAGTCTCTCTTTGACAACTGTGAAGTCTGCACCTTGTGCACTAATTTCAAGATCGTCTTTCAAGATAGATAAAACGACAGGTTCCTGCACTCCCAAGTTGGTCGTTGGTATAGATGTTGAACAGGAGAGGTGCGAGCACGCTCTCTGACCTAGCCTTGGGGTAGTCCATTCTTGAACCTACGCCATCGGCTCTTCTTCGTTCCTAGCTGAACAAAGAGCATCCTGTTTGCAAGCAATCCTTTTGATCAAGCGAATGTCCTTGGTGAGTTCCAACATCTTATAGGGCATTAAAGCATCTGTGATTAATAGTGTCATAAGATGATAGATCGACGAGCACGACTCCGGTTACCAAACCCTTCTCGAAACCATCCTCGATTTGTTGAGTTAGGTTGAGTAGGCCTACTTGGCTTGTTGTTGATTTCCCTGGCCGGAAACCTGCTTGTACTGGTATGAGGTGTTCATCTTTTATTTATTTATTTAAGCTTTCTTTAGGCAGGGTAGCACCTTCAGTGACACAAGCACTGATTTCCAAGGAGGCCCTGCATTTACAGAATGTACATGTACTTGTATAAACATAAGTAATAAACATTGAATGGCAAAAATACAAATAATAATAGAATACAGAAAAAAAAAAAAAAAAAAAAAACAAAGAACATCCTGTTTGCAAGCAATCCTTTTGATCAAGCGAATGTCCTTGGTGAGTTCCAACATCTTATAGGGTATTAAAGCATCTGTGATTAATAGTGTCATAAGATGCTGATAGATCGACGAGCACGACTCCGGTTACCAAACCCTTCTCGAAACCATCCTCGATTTGTTGAGTTAGGTTGAGTAGGGTAAAGCGGGGTAATATGGACCCCTTAAGCAAGATCGTAATTTCCAAGAATTGTATTTTATTCTTTAATGACTTTTCATTATCA
Organism: Ophioderma brevispina; assembly: GCA_023653785.1. Lineage (NCBI taxonomy): Eukaryota > Metazoa > Echinodermata > Ophiuroidea > Amphilepidida > Ophiodermatidae > Ophioderma > Ophioderma brevispina. Next base: position 62,793 of record JAMKCH010002754.1, read on the forward strand.
ATAGAAAGCTTTGGTTCACGGGTAGGTACAGACCAAAAGATATTCATTCATCTCTAACCAAATAAAAGATATAGGCTTTCAAACTTTTTTTTTGCAAAGGGTCCATATTACCCCATGCGTCGGCAATATGGACCACCCTGTTATTTGCAATAGGGCGGGGTAATATGGACCTCATATGGTCCATATTGCCCCGTCCCATAAATGTTCTACATGGGAATATAGGGTGTCCATATTACCCCCAGATCACACATACACCAATTATCCAGCCGTTTTTTAATTAGATGTAAGCTAGGAATCTGATTCATGTACTAAAAAAAAAAAAAAAAAAAAATTTAAGCTTTCTTTAGGCAGGGTAGCACCTTCAGTGACACAAGCACTGATTTCCAAGGAGGCCCTGCATTTACAGAATGTACATGTACTTGTATAAACATAAGTAATAAACATTGAATGGCAAAAATACAAATAATAATAGAATACAGTGTGAATATAAATATAATGATAATACAAATATATCAGAAAGCAGAGCAAAATATACACAATATGCTTAAGTAGAATTTACAAATGTTGATGCTTTAAGCTGTGAAAGACTCATTGCATTATAGTCACAGCGGAGATCTGCAGGAAGACTGTTCCATATTTTGGTTGCTCTCGTATGGAAAGTACGTTTACCTGCATTTAAGTTCCAAGATGGTTCAAACAAAGAGTTGGTGGTTTGACTTCTGGTACCCTTAGAATGAACTGAGTGCATGAAAGTGAAGGGAGAAGAAAGGTATACCGGGGCAAGACCTTTAACACATTTGAAAATAAGCATTAACATTTGATTATATACCCTATCATTAAGTTTGGTCCACTGCAGTGTACTCATCATATCTTTAACAGGAGTTCTGATGTCAGCTGATAAAATTATACGTGCTAATCTATTATGAAGAATTTGAAGTGAATTTAAAAGGTCATTAGTGCAGTTTGACCAGACCAGACAGAGTTTGACCAGACATCTATCACAGGTGCGACGCGGTTGAGCAGGATATGAGCTCTGATATGTTCAAAGAGCTTGTATAGTTACGGCTGAGGAGAGATATTGGTCTATAGCGCTTGGGATTAGATGGATCTTTCCCAGGCTTTAGGAGTGCCATGCCATGCACGTGCTTTCCTCCAGATCTTTGGGAACCTGTGAGAAATAAGGCAGCAATTATAGAGCTCGAGGAGCCACTGCTTTGCTACTGGGCCGAAGTTTTTCAGCTGCTCAGTTGAGATGTTGTCAAGGCCTACTGCTTTTCCTGATTGAAGTTTAGCAATACCGGTTCCAGTTCGTCCATGTTGAAGGGGCGAGGGAAACCAATGTCGCCACTATACCTCTTACAGTCTAGTTTGGTCTCCTTGTGCCTCTTGCTGCACAATACCATTTAAAAGCAGTTGGTGGGCAACTTAGTTGGGTGTGACATTTGGCTGCTGTGGAGGTTCTGTTGGATCTCCTTGAAGCTTTTGGATGGTAGACCATGCTTTCTTGCTGTTATGAGTCAAATCGGTGAATTCAATTAAAGTGTGCTTCTCCTACACTTCCTCACCTTTAGGAGTTGTTTTATCTGAAAAAGGACCAGCTTCAAACATGGTGGTATACTCTTGATATTCTTTAGCACATTCCTTGGAAAGACCTGGTATGTATTCTGTCCTACAGTCTCTGGGTATATGAATCTTCGGGTAGTCTTGTTCACTAGTTGGGCAAATTTGTAATTTTATGGGATTTTGGAGCAATATAGGTCGTTGACACTAAGTTTTCTTCTGAAAACCGGGTAAATTAAATGGAAATGAAGTTAAGCAATAAGTTACAGATTTTGGTTCCGCACAAAGTTTTTAGGTCAAGCTTGCCCAGCAACTTTACTTTCATGATTTGTGTTCGTCTTTCTTCCTTTAACACTTAAGTGACCAAGGGGTTTTCACTCCCGTTGGTGCCCAAGAAGGAGGGGGGGGGGTTTCCTTAGGGGGGTCCATGGGACCCCCCTAAGGAAACCACTTTCCCGGGGGAATTTTTGTACGAAATTTATACCACATGTTGAGAGTCATAAGACAACCCAAATCAGCAATCAAAAATAAAATTTGTTATTTGGGCTGCAAATTAGGGGCAAAACATTGTTTTCAAAATACGCGAAAAATGGGCAAAAAGACGAAAAATTCAAATGAGCTTTGCGCTTACATCAAACTTTTTGAAAACTTATTTTATGTTGATATCTACCCTAGATGACCCAAATTACATATATTTAACACAAAACTTGCAGTTTTAGGGAAATCTATATTTTTTACGGGGGTTGAAAAATACACGTCATTTTCCCATAGACTTTGTACAGTAACGGTTTAGCAATGTCCACAATGAAATTGTTTGTTTTCAGCACATAAAGGGTTAATTATTTTTACTGTTACTAATAATTGTTTACTTATATGTATTTGTGAACAAATATCAGCAAAAAATTTGGTTTGGTTCTTTGATTTTTAAAAATATTCTCAGTAACGGCTTGGCCGATTTAATTATTTTGGTATGAAAAGAAGGGCATTTAATCCTCGTCCAACCAAGGGTTTTTGTACTACGTTCACGACCAGTGGGGTGGTTACCTCACCTGATTTTTTCGTAATTAAGCGAAAAACATCATCTTGTTTGGTATCAGTGTATAGCTACATATGTCCTTTCTTCAAATCAAGTACAAACATATTAAGTTTAACAATATGACGTCATAGTGACGTCATAACTGAGAGCTTATTTATAAGCAAATCGCCAAAATCGAGGGTTTTTCGACCGTTTTTGCCATTCATGCAAGCAAAATTGGTATTTATTTGGTAATGATGGGTGCCAAAGTAAGCATACATATGTTATTACTCTAAATAATAAGAAAAATACAAGTATTTGCTTGCAGTAGCATCATACTTACATTAAGTACCATTTTTTGGCATTTTACACAGTAAAGTATAGGAAGGTGGCAACCACACCCCCCGTACCTTCCGACTTTGACGGGACGCCCTGACCTCCCTGAAGGTGGTACCTCAATGTTTTTTAGCTAAAATGACCGCAAAGGATGAACTTACAATTACATAAAAGCCTTAGATCGTATTCGTTTGCGTTTTTGTGCGACAGGGGATCATCCGTTAGGGGGTGGTAACCACACCCCCCCCCTTGGTTGGACGAGGGTTAAAAGTCAGACAATTACACAGAATTTTGGCGCAAAAATCCCACGCGTAAAGCGGCCAGCGCGAAAACAAATTTGGAGGGTCCTAGGACCCCCCCCCCCGGCCAAAGTTAATTGAATACGCACCATAGAAGCTCAAGATCTACTTATTTGTGAACGAGGATAAGTATTCTGTGCTTACGTCATGAAAAAATCTCAGTTTTTAATCGAAGAAGGTGATATACCTGATGAAATCTTTCAACTGCGAGAATAAAACCATGGTCCTGCACTCCAGATTGAAAATGAATCTGAAGTGTTTTTCTCCACCGCATACCGGGCGATTGTTGAATATCTTTAGCTCCATTGTTTGTCGAAGTCTCTGTGTATCCATTGGTCACAGGGAAAGGAAATTGAGGTGACATGTTATTCATTTTCAAGAAAATGTGTAAGTTTTATTTGCGGGATCAGACGGTTATCTGATTGTAATAATTTATTATAAATTTACATTTGGTTTTCCCTAGCCTCCTGATGAGGATAACAAAACAACAGCATAGAAGGACATGTCCCATAGTCTATTTGTGTCCCTTCAAAATCCTCCCCGATATAGGAATTATTCATAGGTCTAACTCACAAGATGTCAATAAATAGGCCTACCGTAAAGTTGATGTCACGATATCATTAGCACAGGATAGAGGGGTATCACAGATGTATAGAGACGGGTGGTTCAATACTTATAGGTATATATAAGGATGAAACAGATTTGCGACCCATCCTTATACCTATAAGTATGGTAGTCCTACAAGAGGGACCATTACTGGTTTTACAGTATAGTGCAGAGTAGGGACATTGCACGGTGATCGAACCCATAAGGTCTCTTCATGGGGGGTTGGAGTGATAATTTAAAGGGTCATTTTTCCATTTGCCAAAATTTTGGAGACAAAAGATGTTTGATTCAATAGTGCATAAAGATGTATTTTCATCACTTGCATAACATACTCAATTTCGAAGTTCACAGATAAAGTTATTTGAGCAGGACAGCTTGAAATGGCCGGCGGTTAAATAAAAAGTCACTTTTTATAAAACACGGATTTTCTGTTCAATTTTCGCCAAATTTAGCTAATTTTCAGACAAGTTACCTCCAAAAATACGAAAGTAAAAGTTTATGGTTTAACTTTCTACGATAGCAACGGTCTTCTATGGAAACGGTTTTCTCAAATTTCATTTTTGCCATTTCTAACTAAGATATTCTCCAATATATACTCAAATTTTAGAAAAGAAAATTATAAAATCACACTTTTTTTGACATTTTTTGTCTTATAGTCGAAAAGTAAGCTCTGTTTAAAAAAAATGAAAAAAAAACCGCCACGTTCCTAGACACATTGTCTTGTTTCTAAAAAAACATAAGAAATCATGGAAAATTAAAATGTTTTTGTTATGCTGTCTAAAATTTTGGGGCCAAAATAATGTTTTTTTTTTAGTATTTCTCAAAATACGGAAACGTTTACATGAATCTGATGCCACCATCGGGTTTCATAGTCCAATTTTCTTTCTAGAAATTGATACTTTTACACTACAAAATCAAATATTTTTGCAAAGTTACAAACCAAACTAGATACTCGGAAACTAAGGTGTTGAATGTTAAAGGGCCATTCCTCATTTATAATTCAAGGGCCGGGCTTCATTTCCCATTTAAAGGGCCATGCCTTCATTTACCATTTAAAGGGCCGCTTCATTTACCATTTAAAGGGCCGCTCCATTTACCACTTAAAGGGCCACTCCTTCTTGTATTAAAGGGGCTTCCGCCATTTACAATTAAAGGGCCATCCTTCAGTTGCCAATTTAAAGGGTGTCCTTCATTTGCCAATTTAAAGGGCTGTTCCCTTTCATTTGCCATTAAAGGGACAATTCCGGCATTTACCAATAATGGGCCGTGCCTTCATTACCATTTCAGGAGCCATTTCTTAATTTACCAATTAAAGGGGCAATTCCTTCATTTACCAGTAGTATTCCTTCGTGTTTTATTCACACATAACCATTTCCATCATTTACAATAAAGGGCCATCTCCTAATTTATCAATTAAAACTTATTAAAGATGAAGTAGTACCTGGGCAATACAATGCAGTAAAACGCTACTTTCAACGTAATATGGGCCATGCCTCATTTACATTTAAAGGGCCGCTTCATTTACCAACTAGGGCTGTGGGCCTTCATGTAACAATTAAGGCGCATCTCATTTAACAATTAAAGGGCGTGCTCCTTCATTATGCCAATGAAGGGCCATATTCACATTCACCAATTAAAGGGACGTTACCGTCTTTATGCTATATACAACATGCAGTGTTCTTTAGGTTTAGGAAGTCTCCAGAATTTGGAATGGACTTGCCATTCCAGGCAAGTGGCCGCCTAATACGAACCGAAAGGGGGAAGACCTATATCCAACTTTGTGATTTGCGAAGAACCCTAAACTAATGCGTAAATGTTGTTAGAAAAAACACTCACGCCACACAAATGAAAAGAAAACTATTAAGGGTCGCGACAAGCCCACTAAATTGACACAAAATTAGGAAGTGACAAAGTTCGAATAATAAAGTTCTATAAATGGTAGTATGTTATTGCCAAATCGTATCACTGGAAAACCAATGCATTCAATTTATAGCCTAAAGGACATCCGTATCATACTAATAATTTTGTTTTTACAAACGTTTGCTAGAAAACGCCATTCACTTTGTGTGGTAGTAACTTACGTTAAAAAGTACGGCCCTGCCCTCCCCATCCTCATCATAAATTATTCGAAAGAACTCATTCTTGATTTGACAGTTCTAATAAGACTTCTTGATGGATAATCTTCCTAGGGCTTGGATTGATACTCAAATTTATAATTTTAAAGGTATTTGATATTTAGTTGTATCTTATGGCACTAAGAAAAGTTCCCAGGTACACCTTTCTATTATGACGGAACGATACATTCCTGAAAGTATAATTTTTTTGGAAAGCTTTAGAGAGGACCCTCCTGAAATAGATTGGGAGCAGAAAAAAAATAATTAAAAAAAAAAAAAAATTATATTCACTTGTGTAACTTTAAAGGTTCTATTGGATACGCGCATTAGTTTTTTTATTTCAAGGTTTTCATAAAGCATATTGCGCTCAATGATTTTTTATTTCAAAATTTAAGAGAAGGATTACCCTAAATGCATTGCAATTTTTTTGGTAACTTAAACCCGAAACAATTGCCCACCTCCTTTGTGATTTGTGCCTTTGAGAGCATGGATGGCTGAGATTTATATGAGAAACAATCACGATGTGACTTTTCTTTTTCTATTTGTTATCAAGACGTTTTGTTTTAGATGACAAGTTGTTGACCTTTTTACTGTTTATGTGTAAGTATATTTGTCTAAGGCTCATTCTAATTCTCATTCAGAGAAGCTGAGTTTACCATTGACAAAAGAAAATAAGTTGTCATTCAATGGCGAGCTTGATATATTAATTTTTTTTCTCCGTCCTCGTTGGTGCTTTTGTCAATTGTTGATTTTAGTGTTACTTCGAGATGGTTTACTCTTTTTAGGCTGTTGTAATTTTGGATCACCTTGTGTATTTTCATGTGATATTTTATTTTTGCCTGCAATTGATTCATCTGTGATTTCTCTTTTGTTGTAAAAACTAAGAAAACATTTAATGGAGAAAAAAACCTTTGGGCTTTTTTTTTTGTTATCTTACTGCAAGAACAGCTCATCTGTGCGGAAAATAGAGGGAGCCCCCACTGCAGTATTGGAAATGCAGCTCGGCTATGAAGAGTCACGTGACACTACACACTTCCAAGATGGCGCTTCAGGGGGTTCGTTAAACTTTTGGGGTAGCCCAAAATCAGAAAATGTTAAACCAATTTCCTCCCATTCGGGAAGAAATTGAATTAATTATAAGACATTAAAAGTAAAGCTATACAGAATGTAGGCATGGTCTTTTCGATTGCTAAGTTGTACTTTTGGATACTTTGTGGGGGACATTTTTAGCCAAGGTTGGGGGCGTATGTGAAATAACTGCTTGCAGACCGCAGTGTCAGTGTCTGGCTGTGTTTACCTGTACAGGTCATATGTCATGCCAGGCCTGTGACTCGTAGTTCACGAGTATAATCAAGTCAGTGTTACTGATGGTGGTTGCTGTTTTCTGTACGTTCTAGCACTATATTCGCCAAGTGACTTGATGGTAGCTGAAATGCTAGTAGATTGGATCTAAACACATACTGCAGATCATGTTTTATGTTTATAATAGTACGTGCGTAACATGGCGTAAACGTAGACTTCGTCTTGTGACTTCTTTTTTTTGGTTGGTCCGATCCCAGTGATGGCACTGATTTGCTGATGATCTGGGACTGGTTCACACACTTCAAGCCTTCACAACTCATCTGACACTTGGTAACAAGGATGTCAGTTTGACTATAAAGGAACTTTACCGTGATGAACGTTTTTAATGGGGCGTACTCGCATCACGGTAGAAGCACTTCCGTAGACAATAACTTGTAAGCAGTGCAATGAGTGTAAAATGCATAGGCTCCGAAGCAAAAAGGTTCGCAATATTCGCCGTTTTTCGAAGCTAATAAAAATTGTATTTAAGTATAACCTCGCTCGTAAAACATGGCTACACCACTTACCTTCAGAAGGTCTTTTATCATAATAGATGCATAAAATTCATAATGATTAAATTCTGAGATACAAAATTCAGGGGAAATCCTTCCACATATAAGTGTATAGTTCCACAACAGTGACGACAGTGGCAATACTGAGCGACATTACTCAACATGTGAAAGCCAATTGTAGATGTAGATTTTGTTTATTTCTAAGCTTTTTTGCAAATTCCGTGATTGATTTGTATTATAAGACGTTTATTAAAACTGGGGTGAGTAATTTTACGAGTTGGATTGTGAATTTCATAAATTTGCTGCTACACGTTTGTAAACTCTCTGCAACCTAAAATAGAGCGTCCATAACGAAAACTCATTCCGATTAAAGGATGCGTCTGATTTGCTCGTAATTCGGTTGCATTGCGAACTAGTTTTGACCATGTTAGGCTCATCATGATCATGATGAATGAATGTCAGTGACCAGCCAGCACAGAAAGAATTTCATGATTTAGCATTCTGCCAACACCATGAGATGAACACCCTACGAATTTGGCAATGTTAACAGAAAATTAGGGGTTCATTCGTAGTATTTTGGGTATGAGGTTGTTTATGCCCTCAGGTTCCATGTTCATGTCACCAGATTTTTGCAAACTTCTTTACTTTACAAAATTAAATTAAATTCAGCATGATATTGTCATGATTTTTTACCCACTTTCGGAGTCGTCCCCCCCCCCCCCCCAGCAGCCATGTATAACGCTTGTTTGAACAGGTCACGTGACGAGTATTGACCAATCGCGTACGGTGAACATGAACGGCGATTCATGTTCTTGTTAAGGGTGCCAAATTGGTAGAATACTAAATTCATCCCACAAGCACCAAGTGGCACTGGTGGTATACTATATCCTATAGGTGGGTACGGTAATCCTGTAAGTGGCGTGATAATTGGCAGGCATAGGCTGATGTCAACAACACAGCAAAATGTAAACGCACAGTGGAGAATGGAGTGGTAGCTAGCTGCTATTTCAGCAGCAGAAAAATTATTTTAAAATGAACTTGAAAATGCCACAAAAAGGGGTAGCACATTTGCGCACCCATGCAGGCTGCACACCAGTTGAATTCAGCGCCTGGACGGAATAAAGTGCCACGAGATACGTACCTTTTATTCCGTCATGGCTGCTGAAATCAACTGCGGTTGCTAGACTGCACAGGGGTGTGCAAATTGTGGCTACCCCACAAAAATCATTCATAACAAATTATTTCAATTGAATTATGACCATCGTTGGTGTTGCAGAAAGTTAATACCACAAATGGAAAGACTCGCTTACTATTTGTACACCTGATGTTAAGTTGTAACTTCATGATTACAGTTTGTTTCAATGAGAGAACATCATCCCGGACCCACCTATTCGGCACATCAGCATGCAGGGCTTGAAAATAAGAATTTCAGATACAGGAGCAATTTTTGGTGTTTTTTTTAAACCATTTTATTTCCCCTGGTCTACAATGTCCACCAGTTTTGTTTCAGAGCCAGGGGCATTTTGCCTTTTAGCAGGGTAATTTGCCCCTGCCCCTGCTTATTTCAAGCCTTGTCAGCATGCATAGTGACAAATCATGCATGTTGTTGGACGTTTGGAGTGTTATGTGTTATATTTTAGTAGACGGTATGACCAGCACCAAGTGCATGGACTTTTTACCAGACTTCCATGTATTGAAAACTGTCTGTCAATATTTGGTAACAGAACAATTACTAATCTATACAATATATTAAGAGGATTCAGGAGGGCGAGGGCCAAAAAGAAATCACCCAAATTTAGACATCGCCTTGGTCTAATAATACATATTAAAATCAAAAACTCATGAAAAATTCTGGAATCCCCAATTACTCTAGAGCTCCTGGTGTTTTTGTATGCATATATGTCCAGAGCTAAACTCTTTCAGAATCCACTAATTGAAGGGACCAGGAACAAGATATGGTTGGTAAATAATTCCCACTGACGCCGAAAAGGCCGAAATGGCCACGCCCCTTTTGAGCGAAGTTTCTATGACTGTATCTACAGAACCGTGGGGCCTAGAAGTGAGGAGACATTGTGGCGACTCCCGAGGAGGTCACTCGTGGCGGAAGCATGCCACCATTGGGGGGGGGGGTGGGCGGGTGGTCAAGTAATACATCTTTTATATCCAAAAGTCAAAGGTTTTTAAGATAACTGTCAAAAACTGATTTCAACATAGCGCGCACTATACAATTATGAATAAATTCATATAAGGTTTTCATGCACCCAAAACAGGAAGGGCGTTACCATATACCTTGGATTTTGCTCTCTCGTCAGGATAATTGTTAGGGTAACTAAGGGTAGGTCGGAGTGAACAGAAAATTCATAGTCCTTTCCGTTTCAAACGGAAGCCTGTAAAAGATTTGTGACCTTGAGCAAAATTGGTAATATAGGTGACAATTCCGTGCATTTTAAGTGCCGCTATAACAGTTGTAGTTGCTCAAACTCAACCAGTTAGAGCTAGTTATGACTTTGTATGCACGGAACTATTGACCATGTGGATCTCAAACGGGATATCCTCAGCATTTTAATGTTACTCTTTTCGTTTTAATTGGGAGGGTCAAAATGGCCCCACGTAAAGTTGGAAATATATTTGTTATCCATTTTATAGGGACCTAATTGCAGAGTTAAATGCGCTGAAGGGTCTTTAAATGATCTAAAAGCACTAACTGCACGCCTGTTTGTGACATGTGAAACAGGCAAAATATCAAAGATTTCCATGCACCCAAAAAGTTGGCCAACCACAGTGTGTCTTGATTGATTCCAGATGGCCAATCACCCAGTTCCTGGATTTTGCCATTTTAGGAAGCATTAAAAAAATTAGTGTTTCAGGAGCACATTGAATCATTATCACGCCACGTTTTTTTTAATAAGATTACGGAATCTCTACCAGTACCATGCGGCCTGTAGTGCGCAGTGGAGTAACCAGACCGGAATATGGGGGGAGGGGGGGGGGGGAAATCAAGAATCAAGAGATTTCCCGATCGTGTAACTTTGCATAGGGATGATTAATCTAAGAGGGGTGGGGTCCTAGGGCGGAGCTCCCGTAAGGTCTTGGGTTTTGCCATTTTAAACCGCTAAATAGTGTTTCAGAGCACAATTTCCCGGTTCCTTTCTTTTCCATCTTTCCCCTTCGTCTTTCTCTTCCCACCTTTCTCTTCTCTCCTTTGCCCCATTGCATTCTTTATTTCACACTCTTTTTTTCTTTCTCCTTTTCCTTTTTTTCTTCTTCCCTCCTTTTTTTCTTTTTTCTCTGCTTTTTTTTCCTTCCCATTTTGGCTCCCCTTCCTCGATTTAATTGTGTTTTGTGGGGGGAAGCTTGCCCTCCTGCCCCTCCTCCATTGGCTACGCCAATGATCGTGCGTCGTAAAAAAAAAAAAAATGGTAATTTTAGAGCGACTTTTTCCATTTGGGAATCGGCATGTCGTTGTGCATTTAGATTATTTAAATATCCTTCAGCAACCTTTTATCCTTGCCATTAGTCCCTCAATGAAAATACACGGTAAAAGTTATGTCCAACCACACGGCCGGCGTGTCCCTCCTAAGTTCAGGTTATTTTATGACTTTTTCATGTTACTGGGGTGGGGTTCCTTCATTTTTTGTCTGTTTCATGGTCACAAGCATGCAGTTATTGCTTTTAGACCATTTAAAGACTTCACAGCAACATTTAACTTTGCTGCTGAAGGGACTTTAACTTATTAACTTAAGTCCCAAAAATGGAAAACAATATATTTTTTCATTTTACGATAAGGCAATTAATTCCCCCCCCCCCCCCCATGAAAAGAAAGGAGTAACATTACAATGCTGATTATAATTCCCAGTTGAAATCCAATGGTCAATATCTCGTGCATGGCAAGCGTCAAACTGCTTGAGTTGTGGAGCGCAAATCACTGTTTGTCAAACACACACAACTTACAAATGCACTTTTTCACCTAATATTACACAATTTTTGCTCAAGGCCCAAAATTTTGATGGGCTGCATTTGAGAACGGAAAGGAATATGAATTTTCTTTTTGTTACCTACCCCTAGCTACCCCAAAAATTATCCCTAAGGAGAGTTAGAACCAAATCCAGGTTTATGTGAATCCCTTCCTGTTTTGGCATGAAACCTTATGAATAATTCATAATTGTATAGTGCGCAAATGGTGAAATCAGTTTTTTTACAATTAATCTTTAAATCTTGACTTTTGGTATAAAAATGTATGACTGACCCCCCAATATGTGGCCATTCCGCACATTTTGAGTGGACTATTAAACTTCTAGGTCCAACGGTTTAGGTAATACAGTCAGTAGTACGTCGCTCAAAAGGGGCGTGACCACCCAACAAGGGGCCGTGCATTTCACAGCATTTTTCGGCGTCAGTGGGAATTAAGTTACCAACCAAATATTGTTCCTGGAACCTTCAATTATTGGATTCCTGAAGAGTTTGCTATGGACATATAATCATACAAACCACCATGAGCTACTAGATTAAATAAAGCTTATTACAAAGTAAACCTATAAAACTATAATTTAAAAAAACTTACCTTTAAAACAAATTTGGGGCCATAGCCGTGATAAGCAACCCACCACAGAAAAGTTGTTGCGTATCTAATTGAAAGCCTTGTATTGTCACCGAAGTGAAGGGCCCTTAATTTATTTTTGATGTTTTTAATCCTTCAAAATCATTTGAATTTGTAAAAGAAAAACCGTGATAAAAGTTTAAAAAAACCTACTACTGTAATTCATGACAAATGAACAGAACTATGGTATGGGATTTGTATGAAGAAATAGAAATGAAAAAAAAAAGGGAATGGCCCCACCTAATGGAATGCGTGTCTGTTCAACTTTTGGGTTTTCATGCTGAACACTACTTCGCTCGTTTTAATATATACAGCATGCAAAAATGTAGGGTATGGCCCCAAGACAAAACTGTGTACATTATTTTTGGGGAATAAAATGCTATTGAGCAACAGCCTTATCTCAGTTTTGTAGGAACTCCTCTATTAAAATCCATGTGCTCATACTACTGATGACAGTACTTTAGTTAAAATCTGTCTCAATTGACCTAAAGAGTACTGCCCCCTAACTAGGCCTAGAACTAGGATATATAGGGTTGGCCTGTATCCGGGTGTTTCGTCAGGTCCCCTTGCTCTAACACACTTTTTTTTCTGACACAAAATTCATAAATGTGCGGAAGGCCACATTGGGGGGGGGGGGGGGGGGGTCATTAATACCTTATTTATTCCAAAAAGTCAGGTTTTTAAAATACTGTCAACACTGATTTCACCAGATCGCGCACTATACAATTATAAATAAATTCCATACGGTTTTCATGCCAAAACCGGAAGGGAGCTCACCATACCTTGGCTTTTTGCTCTCTCCTCGTCAGTGATAATTGTTCAGGCGTAAACTACGGGTAGGATCATGAACAGAAAATTCATATCCTTTCCGTTCTCAAACGGCAGCCTGTAAAACTTTGTGACCTTGAGCAAAATTGGGTAATATGGTGACAACCGTGCATTTTTTAAGTTGCCGCTATAACAGTGTAGTTGCTCCAAAACTCACCCAGTGTATAGCTAGTTTTAATGACTTTTGTACTGCACAGGCACTATGACCATTTGGGATCTCACCTGGGATATCATCACATTTTTAATGTTACTTTACTCCTTCCGTTTTAATTGGGAGGGTCAAAAATGCCCAATCGTAAGTGGGAAATCTATTTTTATCCATTTTATTAGGGAACCTAATTGCAGAGTTAAAATGCTCTGAAGGGTCTTTCAATGATCTAAAAACACTAACCGCATGCTTGGGGACCATGAAACGGCCAAATATCAAAGATTCCATGCCCCCAAAGTTTGCCACAAACCACGTAGTGGTCATTGATCCTGGCTTCCCGATCGGCCAATCACCCATGTCCTGGATTTTGCCATTTTAGAACTAAAATTAGGTGTTTCAAGCACATTTGACTTCATTAGCAAGCCAACACGTTTTAATAGATTACGTAATCTCAATACCCGTACCCTGACGGCCTGTCTTGCGCAGTGGAAGTAACCAGAACCGGAATAAATGGGGGGGAGGGGGGGGGGGAAATCAAGAATCAAGAGATTCCCGATTCGTGTACTTGCATTAGGGATGATTTCTAAGTAGGGGTGGGGTCACTAGGGGCGGAGCTCCCTTAAGGTCCTGGGTTTGCCATTTTATTATAAGCTAAAATTAGTGTTTCAGAGTACAACTTTCCTGTTCCTTCTTTCCATCTTTCCTTCCCTCTTCGTCTTCCCTCTTCCCGCCTTTCTCTTCTCTCCTTTGCCCATTCTCTTCCCTATTTCCCTTCTTTTTTCTCTTTCCTTTTTCTTCTTTCCCTCTTTTTTTTTCTTTTTCTTTTCTCTTCCTTTTTTTTTTCCTTCCCATTTTGGTTCCCCTTCTCGATTTATTGTGTGTGTGGGGGGAGCTTGCCCCCTGGCCCCCTCCTCCATTAGGCTACGCCAATGATAGTGTCGGACTTAAAAAAATGGAATTTTTAGCGACTTTTCATTTGAGGAACCGGCATGTTCGTTAGTGCATTAGATTATTTAAAGATCCTTCAGCAACTTTTAATCCGTGCCCATTAGTCCCACCAAATGAAAATACACGGTAGAAGTCGCTTTTCCCACCACCCGGCGGCGCGGCGGCCTCCTAAGTTCAGGGTTATTTTAGTGACTTTTTCATGTCTACTAGGGGGGGGGGGGGTCTGCAGTTTTTTGTCTTTTCATGGGTCCCAGCTGCAGTTTTGCTTTTAAGAACCATTAAAGAAAGACTCTCAGCCATTTAAACGTTGCTGCTGAAGGGACTTTAACTTATTAACGTAAGATTAAAGTCCCAAAAATGGAAAACAAGATATTTTCATTTTACGCTGTCAATTCCCGCCCCACGTTCCTCCCTCCCTCCCCCCCCCCCCCCCCCCATGAAATGAAAGGAGTAACATTAAAAATGCTGATTATATCCAGTTGAAATCCCAATGGTCAATAGCTCTGTGCATTACAAACGTCATAACTGATTGGGAGAGTTGTGGATCAAATACACCTTGTCATAACAGCACTTACAAAATGAAAGGTTTTTCATTCACCTATATATTACACATTTTTGCTCAAAGGCACAAATTTTGGATGGGCTTCCATTTGAGAACGGAAAGGAATCTGGAATTTTCTTTTTTGACCTACCCTTAGCTACCCCAAAAAATTCTCCCTGATGAGAGTTAGAACAAAACCAGGTGGTATGGGTGAACTCCCTTCCTGTTTTGGCATGAAAACCGTATGAATTAATTCATAATTGTATAGTGCGCAATATTGTGGAAATCAGTTTTTTACACTTATCTTTAAAATCTTTGACTTTTGGCTATAAAATGTTTACCTGACCCCCAAATAATTGGCCATTTACCCGCCATTTTGGAGTGGGTCTCTCCACCCTTCAAGGTCCAACGGTTCTGTAGATACAGTCATAGTACTTTCGCTCAAAAGGGGGCGTGACCCCCAAACAGGGGCGTGGCCAGTTCAGCATTTCGGCGTCAGTGGAATTATGGTTACCAACCAAATATTGTTCCTGGACCTTCAATTAGTGATTCCTGAAGAGTTTTAGCTCTGGACATATAAAGCATACAAAACCACCATGAAGTACTAATTAAATAAAGCTGATTACAAATAAACCTAATAAAACTATAATTAAAAATCTTACCTTAAAAACAATTTGGCCATGCCGGTGATACGCACCCCACCAAGAAAGTTGTTGCTTATCTAATTGAAGCCTTGGTAGTGTCACCTAAGTGGAAGGGCCCTTAATTTATTTTTGATGTTTTAGTCCTTCAAAAAATCATTTGAATTGTAAAGAAAACCGTGATAAAGGTTTAAAAAACAATCACTACTGTAATGCACTGAAAAATTTACAAAACTTGATGGGTATGGGATTGTTGAAGAAAGTAGAAATTTTGAAAAAAAAAAGGAATGGCCCCACCTAATGGAAAGCGTGTCATGTTCAACTTTTGGGTTTTCATTCATGCTGAACACTTTCTTCGCTCTTTTTTAAATATACAGCATGCAAAAATGTTAGGTGTCTTGCCCCAAGACTACGACTGGTTATCAGTTAATTTTGGGATAAAATTGCTATTGAGCAACAGCCTATCTCTTTAGTCGGACCTCCTACTATTAAGGCCCATGTGCCAGTACTGATGACAGTCAACTTTAGTTAAAATCTGTCTCAAATTGACCTATTGACCTAAAGAGTATCTGCCCCCTAACTAGGCCAGACTATGATAGATGGTTGGCCCTGTAGTCCGTGTTTCTGTAAGGTCCGCCCTGGAGCTAACACACTTTATTTTTTTCTGACACAGCACAATCATAATGGTGTCGAAAAAAGTGGTGTCAGAAAGACGGTCCCCGTTACATCAGATCAAGATCTGGTTAGTGGGATAAACCCACTAACACAGAGATGTAGATTGAAAACCCCTTTATCTCCCATTATGCAGTGTAGCCCAGCCAGATGGCCATAAATAAATGGGATCCGACTGACCTAGAATCACATCGACATGATACCACATAATCGTATAGCATCCCTTAGAAAAAACATTTTTTTTCCAATGCCATTATCAAGAAAATCAGAGAAAATGGAAATTTGTGCACACAGTTAGAAGTTTTGTGTTAGTGTTTTGATCATGAAAGACCACAGGAAGATGCAAGGAACTAGTTTTCTTTTCTCAACACCCCAATCAATATTGCCATTAAATTGGGATAGACTATTTGAATGGGAGGTCAATCATGTTATGGTTCTTTGGTGGGCAAGAGTGCACACACATTGCACTTATACCTTAGCCAGTATGACAAGTTCTTTGTATTGGAAGTAGTAGCTAGCTACTCCTGTCAAATGAAAGTAACAGTAAAATGATGTCAACATAACAATTCTGCTGTGGCAATCCTATTCTGTCCTGTGTGTCGAGGGGTTGTACTGAGAACAGCTGAAGACAACAGGCATCTAATTGTTGTAGCCGTACAGCAACACCCAGGGCTGTAATCCAGCAACTTGGAAACATCATCCCTTGTACTAGGAATGTCACAATATTCACTTTTTTTTCCCTGAAATACATATTAATCATGTGAAAAGTGGTTCAGTTTTAAAAGGCAGAGGGAAAACCAAAAAAACACCACATCATTTTATTTTCAATCGATTTCAGTTTTAAAAAGCAAAAGGATAGTTATAATACCTTCTCAATTTGGGTAATGATTGGGAATCCATAAGTTCGCCAAAATTGCGTTGGAAAACTGCAGAAATCCACGCAACCTGAGTCAATGGCACGGCACCATAAAAAAAGAGCAGCTGTTTTGTGGGTCCTAGGACGTTTCAGGTAAAATGGCGAGAGTGAAATTTTGACATCCTCTTTTGCCCAAATGTGATCCACGATTCCCATGACGATGTAATATGAAAACATAACCACCCTGCTTGAAGACGTTTTAAATTCAAGGTCCAATTTGTAGATTTCCTCAGCAATTTTCACATTTTTACTCAATTTTTTTTGGCCCCATGTTTTTTCTAATTTTTGCATATAGGAACTTTCGTCTATCTTGGAGTCCGTATTTTAAATCTTCCACTGTACCCTTGTTCATATTTTTGTCATATTTCTAAATTTTTCATCTTTTGCTACCAAGTTTATGTAAAAACTCAAACAGAATCACTCCGCCATTTTGACATTTTGTTAATTGCAGTTTGGTGCCATGATTGTACAGTATTTTTTTCCCATAGGTAAATTTCAGGAAAGCTTGAAATGCAAAAATATTTAAAAATCTGTAACTTTGTCTGTTCAATGGATTTCCTTTAGTTTTTTTTTTCTTGATTAAAAATATTTTTGGTTGTTACTTTGTTATCAATATGGAATTTAAACAGCTTTGGAAATACTTTGAAAATATTGTCCTAATATCTCTACTGGTACTGTCCTTACAGGGCTAAAATTCTGCTCCATTTAAAAAACAAAAACCGTGGCATTCTCCAGTCAACAGTGGAAGACCGTGGATTGAAAATTGAAAACACAAACGTTATCTCCCAGTGGCATGTATATGGTCACCAGATACCATTTGTTTACATTCTTCAGTTGTGAAATGTTATAAATAATGCCTGTTTAATTTATATTTATGATTTATAGCTGCAGCGTATGACTTGTTGACATACAGAACAAAGCAATGGTGTGTAACTCTCGACCCATTCAATATTAGGAGATAAGTAAATGGAAATTTTGAATGATATCAAATAATGCTCTTCCTCAAGCGGCCTGCACGGATGGTGTGCAAACTGCATTGTTTCACCTACCTGTCAAAGTTGGTGGTGGAGAGACTCAAGGTCAATGGTAGCAGCTATACTATCCAGAGTGCTTTTTGATTACTTGCAGTGGCGTTAGCAGAGGGGGGTCAGGGGGGAGCTTGCCCCCCCCTCTTGCCCCCCCTGAAAAATTAGTGATTTACATAGGCCATATACTATACTAACAAATTTTAATATATGTTGAAGCCCCCCCTGAAAATATATGTGGCCCCCCCTTTGCCCCCCTGAAAAAAAAAAGAAAAAAAGCTGGCTACGCCACTGATACTTGGATGAATATGATCTCTGTACATCAATATGTAACACCAGTATCCTTTTCGTGAGATTGATGGAGAGAGATTAACACAATGGAGTTTTGTTTTGGAGATTCTGGCTGATTTGATTGGATCCTCATAGGTTTATATCTGGAAATAGACAACTTAGGGAATTGATAAGTGACCCAGCAAAGTGTTGATATCCCTGGGTGCCACCATTGGAAAGCATTTTATTTTTCAAAACAAAAGTTTGATAAGTTGGAGTACACACCTTTCAGTTTGTTGAGGTCTTGACGTAACACATGCTGACAGAGAGTTACTGATGATATTCACTGAGCCCTGCGCACAGAGTGATTGAACATTCCAAGCTCGAGACTTGGATTCACATAAGGAAATTGAATTAATTTTCCAACAAATTGTAGAAAAAAAAAAAAAAAAAAAAAAGTCCCGGCTAACATCCCGGCTTGCGGGGCAATACTTTTTTGTACATGCCCGGCTATGTCCCGGCATATACCCCGCTATGTCCCGGGACCCCCAGGGCCGGGATTGAAATTGACAAGTGCATAACACCAGTATCATTTTGTGAGATTGATGGAGAGAGATTAACACAAGGGAGTTTTGTTTTGGAGATTCTGGCTGATTTGATTGGATCCTCATAGGTTTATATCTGGAAATAGACAACTTAGGGAATTGATAAGTGACCCAGCAAAGTGTTGATATCCCTGGGTGCCACCATTGGAAAGCATTTTATTTTTCAAAACAAAAGTTTGATAAGTTGGAGTACACACCTTTCAGTTTGTTGAGGTCTTGACGTAACACATGCTGACAGAGAGTTACTGATGATATTCACTGAGCCCTGCGCACAGAGTGATTGAACATTCCAAGCTCGAGACTTGGATTCACATAAGGAAATTGAATTAATTTTCCAACAAATTGTAGAAGAATTGGAAAAAGTGACCCATTTATTTCTATATTTCATTTCAAAATTGGCATGAAAAGAGATCATTCATATACCAGAAGGCTTAAAGGTGCTTGTTCCGATCACCTTTGGGACCCCCTGATTTACCCTGAAGTAGCATCAATTTTGATATCAGATGAAAGGCCGTATTTTTTTCATTGTTGTCCTGAAATTTCAGCTTCAAATCCATTTAATTCTCAAGATACGGATAAAAAACTACCGTTTTAGTGGTTAACCATCAATATTAGCACAGTAGTGAATAGGGCGTTGCACTATGCATTATCGCGTCTAGCATAAAAAACGCAAGTTTGTTTCCCACGCGTACTTGATGGTCAGTGTGTACAAGTGTCAGGCTCTCATATCAAGTAGGGAACACGATAGACAAAAATCGGAACAAGCACCATTAAAATGTGACGCATAATGGTCATACTGGATGAATTTAGTATTTTGCCACCACATCTTTGAACATGCCGTTAACCGTTTATTCCGTTGAGGCTGCCAAATTCATAGGGACAAGGGCAAGGGTGGTGGCACAATACAAAATTCTTTCTGTCATTACTTGTGTTTGTAAGCTATATTGTTAATAGCTTATGTGTGCACGTGCATGTGTGTACATACTTACACGCGTGTCTGTATGTGCATGCATGTGTGTCTATGTTTGTTTTAAACAGGTAATTATTCCAAGTTAGAGATGAATCAGATCTTCCATTTTGATGCAGTAAACACGATATTGTGTAGTATAACAGTACCATTCCGGATCCAGAATTTTATAACAAAGTTGTGATTCTTTATATGAAGGACATCGATGTGTGCTTAGCTATTTCACACAGTGATTATTATGTGGACAAGCATCATGCATGCAAAAAACAGGATTTGTTAAAAAATTGAGGGTGCCATCCTTTGTGAAATTTCTGACTCGGCCATTAAGGGAACTTATACCCAATCGAAATACCCAAATCATCATATCATATGGGGCCAAAACAATATGAAACAAAAACAAAACAAAAAAATAAACAAATGACTGTATTAACACAGATAATAGGTATTCACATTAGAGGTGGTTGGATCCAAAAATTTTCTCCCTAAAGATGTTTAAGCATTAACGTCCAAGATTGCCTCCATTACCATGGCAATGGTGTACACAGCATCAAAAAACTATGTGTTTTGTTTCAGATTTTAGAGCAATTTATGTCCCTGTGGAAAATTCATGAAAAACAAAGACAATATTTTGATTGGATATAAGTCCCCTTAAGGTACTATCCTAAACGATTTATCCATAGCCATGTGCGTACATCTGCCAGGAGTTTGAGCTAATTGCTTAGCATCAGAGCCAGTCAAAACAAAACATTAAATATTCGCTGTTGGTATAGTCCCACGCTGTGCAGTGAGTATATTTCCCAATTTGCGCAGCTTGTTTTTCACTGTGATAAAGGGATTCTTTGGGTTTGTTTTCCCTTCTGTGTTCAAGCTGTGGGACGTACAGCAGTGTACCCAGGCTGATTTTATATAATTTGATGCAAATCCCAGGGTCCGCGCGCTGCCTCCGAACCCTGCGGGTACCCTGAGAAAATCCATAGCCATAGCTGCTGCAGTAAAAGCTAATGAAACGGTATTGGACTTTGATTAATGATACACCGTAATATTATTCTCTAATAAATACCCCTCTAATCATGCTAATGAATGTCTACTGCCATTTTTGTCAAGCAGTGTACCACTGCTGGCAGATGTCCATGCATCTATGTGAGTGAGCTAAAATTGGAATATGCTACGTGTCACAATTGTAAAGAGCATGAAAAAAAAAATTTGTACTTCAACTGGTACGTTCATGCTAACTTTTTTTTTAAAAATATTTAACAGAAACAGTAAATTTTACGTATTTGCAAGAAAATATAAGAGGTACCTCCTGTATTGGCTGATAAATGTTTGTGGCCTGCCATATTTTAATTTAAAACTAGAAGCAAACTGGAAATGCGTTGTAATTCAAAATTTTCTACTCGTCAATTAGGGTTATGTAGCATGATTTCATGAAAAAACTGGTCCTCTAATATTGTCTCTATTTTAAAAATGCTATGTTTCCCAGGGCAATTTATGAATAGAGAAGAGTACAGTTGGTAGCAAATTAATTAGGCGGTACAGAGCCTGGCACGATTTGAAAAAGAGTGCACCCTCTAGCGGTTCAAAATTGATACTTTGCTGGTTATAATAGAGCGTTTATATACATTAGTCCTATTCACACCTAAATCCGCATTCTTATGGGTACCTCAATAGATTGGTCTTATAATCCTGATTTTTATAATGATAATCCTACCTTAAAAGCATATTTCTCTGCTCTCCCTCGCAAGAAATTATAAAAGTAAATAGTAAGGAAGTTTTGCCCCATTTCAGCTCCCCTCCCCCCCCCCCTTTCGGCTTTTTTTGCCCCATCATACTTCAATGTCTAGTTGTGTAAACGTTGACAAGTGTACACAGGAATGTAGCCTGAAGAAAGATTACAGCCCAAAAGCTGTTCCTATGATGTAAAAACATTTCATTCACGCTTCAAATAGCTATTGTTTGACGCCAGTATTTTTAATGTGACTATCGTTTGTGTTGCTATATGGTATGTTAGTTTTTCCTAATGAAACATGTTTCTCGTCCAATATGTGTGGGGGCAGTGTTCGATTTAGGGAAAAAAACTGCATGCACTTGGCGCATGTACCCAAGAAACCTGCATGCACACTTTAAGTAGCAGGCATCTACAAAACTCAAAAATGAGTTTTTAAATTTTTTTTGATGCGTCCATACCTTAACCAGTGATTGTCCTACTTGCCAGACCTGCTGAAAATTATACTGTTTTTACCGGTTTATCATCACTTTTCTAAATTCTTTTCGGAATGCTTCACTGGGTTTGTCATTCACATCATGATCTTGAACATTGCGTTCATCAGCAAGGACCTCCAGGTCCTCAGTACTTACCATACATTTACTACTACTCTCCTGGAAAAAATCATGGGGTGCTTTCATTAGATTTACGACACTGATCCACTGGCTATTCTCTCATAGTTTTTCTGATAGCATGAGGTGTTTATAAGCATAATAACTTTACTAAGTTTACAACATTCTTACATGCACCTGCATGCATGCAGAGTGTAAAATTTACATGCACCAGAAAAATCTCATGCATATGTGCATGCGTGGATGTGCTAAATCAAACACTGGTTTGTGAAGGATTATTTTCCTCTTTAACTCATTTTCCTTGGGTCATTATGGATTTTATGACCATAATATTATTATACACGCATTGAAAAAGTGCCTAGCCGAACTGATTTGATTAAATTTGAAAATTTTATAAAATAAATTCCTTTAAAAAGGAAAGGGCGAGTCAAGGGAAATATCCATGTAAAGGTATGGGACGGGAAAAAAAAAAATTAGTAAGATGAAATTTGTAGGAGTTTTTGCAAGTGACTTATGTGATTTTTTTGGACACACTTAGCCGAGGTATACATGAACGAATGATTTCAGACAGAGGAATAGAGGGTTTCATATCCCTCTATTACAGTTAGATTTTTAAGGAAAAATGCACAATCCAATCCAACATAAGACCTTTATTCGGGAAACATCAACGCTATCTTATCCACCACAGGTTGACCACTGCACTCACAAGCAGAACTAACAGACCAATTCCAGATATTTTGCATGCCCGACGGACGTAATGTATGTTATAGGATTCGGCACCCGTACCAACGTGATCACTACATTGGTTTTAAATAATTATTTTAAAGCCTTTAAAAAATGTAAAGCTCCCACTTTCCGCAACAGTGTCACCCAGTGACTTCATATCATCATTATTACTTTCTTAATTTTACCTCTGTCCCAAAAGACTTAAATTTGTCAAAATTTTAAAATGTTCACCCCGCCTTGCACTATTTCAATTCATATACAAACTTAGAACATTCGTACTTCATGACATATACATATCCTTCCCCCAGTATTTACACTCTAAATATCCATTCTATTAAGACTTGTGGCACGTAGTAAAAGGTCCACACAGGGGAATCCCTAGTACTACTAACATGAGACCTGTCTGTCCGATACGTTTTTGAAGCCCTTTGACCAATGGACCTTATGTTTGACATGCAGGTATAAAACAACAGCCTTGATGTTTATTATCACTGTTTCAGGTGACCAAAAAAAAATAAAAAATCATCTAGAGGTTAATTTGCGTACAAATGCCGTAAACCGCAAAACTACTGGTAACTGTCCAATCCAATCCAGCCATTCATGTTTCCTAAAAATTATAAGAGCCTCATTAGTAAAGGTTGCTGATCCAATCAAATCCAACCACTTATGTTTCCTCGAGGCCTCCTTATAATTACATAAAGCAATTAAATCAATCCAACCTTTGATAGTGAAAGTTTTGAAAACGTTTTATTCTAACTCAAAATAAAAACAATTTTTCTTTTTTTAAATGGGCATTTTGTGAGCCACAGCAAGTCCCCTTGATTTACCTAAAAGAATTAAAAATTATTTTAAGAAAGATAATTTTTTTTCTATCATCTGAACCGTTGACTCAGCATTACAAAATAAAACGCAATATAATCATCTTACTAATACCTTCACATACAATTACATGGATATTTCCTCTTGACCCGCTCTTTCCTTTTTAAAAGGATTATTTTATTTATATTATTGATATCGCCCACGACTTGCTCCATGTGGTGCCAAACGTTTAAGCATCCGTTCATTCAATGCGCTCATGGCTCAAGCATTACAAAATAAATCAATATATCATCTTACGAAACCTTCAACAACAATTACATGGCTATTTCCCTTGACCCGCCCGTTCCTTTTAAAGGAATTTTTATTTATTATTATGATATCGCCCCGACTTGCTACTGTGGTGCCGAACGTTTACGCATCCGTTCATCCAATGCACTCATGGCTCAGGCATTACAAAATAAAGCAATATATCATCTTACTAATACCTTCAT
>JAMKCH010002755.1:0-36879 GCA_023653785.1 Ophioderma brevispina
AACTTGGCCTTCCACAGAAGCTAAATTTATCCCATTCTCTGCTTTATGGAACACCCTTCCTGCATGAAACCAGACTTGCAGACTTCAAAAGGGATGTTAATTACTATCTCGGTGCAAATCGGTCAGCGTTACTAATTAGATAACTGCTGTTAATGCCTTGATTAGCTTACATAAAAAATATGACAGGACGAGACGAGATTCTTGACTTTAAACATGATGACAGTTCTTCTCAACAATGAGAATATTACTGTAATTATAGATCCAATGAGAGTATTTTGCGGTGAAAACAATTGACTGGGGTTTTAATTTCTTGTAGATTTGTGTTGGAGCTCTACCGTATTAAGTAACACAAGGGAAACCCGCAAAGATGTTGTTATTGTCTTGCTAACCATAAAAAATATTAAATACAAGCAGGGCGTAACCATATGAGCTCGGAGGGGGGGCAAGACTCAAGTTTCCCGATTTTTCAGACGCCAATTTTCCGGCCTCCCTCGCTCGCGGGTAGACCGATATCTTTTTCCAGCCGGTTCAATATTCTGAATAGCGGGGGGTGGTTGGAGGGCCAGGGCCAGCCGAACCTTCTCCATTCGCTTTCTCTTCTTCCTCGCTTTCTCGTCTCCCCTCGCTTTCTATTCTGCTCTGCGATTTCTCTTCTTCCCTTCGATTCTCTTCTTCCCTTCGCTTTCCATTTACCCTTCCCTTATCTTCTTCCCTTTTTTTTTCCTATTCTTCCCTCTTTCCCTGATTAAAATGATATGAATGCGTACAGTCAGATCAGTGCGTGAAGTGAACTTCATCACTTCCATTTTTAGCCTCGCATACACCGCACTATTACATAAGTTCGACCTTTAGAAAACCGGGCTATGCAGATGCGGTGAGTTTGCAGGACGCGGTATCGCAAGCCATAAAAGGCCATAACGTATGGCCTGCAACGCGTTGCGACAAAGTACAAACGCGTGCGACAAAGTAGCAAAACGCGTTGCGACATTTCGGCAAGCGTTGCGGTGTCGCCAATTAGAATGATCAATTTCTGTTGACGTATTTAAAAAAAAGAAACCGAACGCGTTCCAAATATCTAGCAAACGCGTTGTGGAACTCACAACGCGTTTTGCAAGCATTCACAATGCGTTGCGAGCTTCCACAACGCGTTGTACGGTCCACTAGCCAAAGGGTCATCCCGTATTGCCGCAACGCGTTGAGGAAAGTTAGCAACGCGTTGCGAAATTCGGCAAACGCGTTTGCGGCGTCTCGACCAATCATAAATTATGGACGCGTGCGCCCAGCCAGTGTGTTCGGAAAATGTGACCGCATGAATTCAAAGCCCACTCGATCGATAACGGTACATTCATGAACAGCGCGGGCATGGGCGCGCGTACTGCAGCCCCGCATCGGCATCTGCATTAATTTCGGTTTCTAAAGGTCTTAGTGTCAGGGCCGTACGCAGAGTGTTTGGGGGGGTGGGTGCGGGACTTCGAAAAAAAAGTGATTTCGGAAAAGTTTACCAAACCCTTTTCATTTTTGGACTTTTTGAACACCTCACTAAAATTAGACCGTTTATCAAAAAAAAAAAAAATCGGCAAAAAATGTGAAACTTGACTCTTTGGGGAATTGGGGGTTGGCGTGTACGGACTTGGGTATGTTTCCCCTTCTTCAAGGGGTACTAAGCATTCAATTTGCACTAGTGTGCATAAATGAATTTGTTTGTTTGCCTGGTGAAGTTGTGAAGCCCATATTAAAGTGACAGGAGGAGATTTTTTAGGATACAAATTTCTCTCAAATTCACTGGCTCGTTGTAGACCACTTACCGAGAACGTTTCGAAGGTTTATTGGACAAACAGTACAAAAGAAACCGCAAACCTTGGTTATAAACTTGCCTGTTATTGTAATCGTTCCCCATAGCTTGACTTTCTGTCGTGCAGAAAGAAACTACTAAATCATCATCTTATTACAAAAGACGGAGTATTCGGCTTAATCACTCAGGTGGATCTTAATAAAGTGGTAAGCATTCCAAATATGATAAAAATAAAAACGGGGTGCGATCAAAATTTGGGGGCGCTTTTTCTGCGAAAAATCGCCTCATGTCTCTTAAAAGGGGCCTCTCCTGGGCTCTCTAGGGACTAGCTATAGACAACTCAGTTGAGCCACAAATATGAAAGTTTTGCGTGAATATCCTAAATACCAATGTGCCAGGTATAAAGTGTACATCTTTAGAAGGTAAATGACACAGAAATCCGCAAACAATGTAAATAAAGCGCCATAAACGCAATCATCATATATGATCTCGCCAATGGGTAATTCCAGAAATTATCTACCCCATGACTAATTTCAGAATCAAAATGAATAATGGGAATTCCACACAATGTTTGACAAATCACCCCCCCCCCCCCCACCCCCCCCCCCCCTGGTGGCATTTTTGCATCAGGTCATTTTGGGGTCGTTGAAAAAGAGAACGAAAAGAGAAAAACAGCTACTGCGTAATAGTATATTTGGAAAATGGTATTTTTTTCAGTGGTTCAGTAAATTATGGGGATTCCCAGAGTCATCTTTGGTAAGCAACTCAATTGCTCAATTATCTATTTAGTGCATCTGTTAAAGTAACACAATTGGAATATGGATATTCTTTTTACGATTTCATGTGGGAATTCCCATGCACTTTTCGATTTCATTATGGGGATTTCCCATGGGCTTTTGGGATTTCAAAATGGGAATTCCCATGTATTTTTTATTTAATCTCAATTTGGGGTGATAATTTCTGGAATAAACTCGTAAAACTCAGTGGAATACACTTAGATGGCACGGGTGCTAAATGGTGAGTTACTTGTGCACAATTCAACAACATGTGAACAAAGAATCGGTAGAAAAGGTACGGTACTGGGTCATACTCAAATGGTAAGGGTGGAATGATGTTGGTTTGACGAATTACTTTAACAAATATTGAAAAAATTTTGCCATAGCTTTTTTATTCATTGCAATAATTTTTTTATAAAACGTGTGACGTAATATATCCCTGACCATTATAGAACATATTTATTATATATTAACAAAACGCTCCAGTAATATCATGAGATCACGCGTAACATTTGATATGTCACGTCAAAATTGTTCTTCCATGGTTTAAGTGGGTGGTGATTGGGTGTATGTTGTATATTTTGTATGACTTGTAATGAAAAATTTTTCATTAAATGTTACCAGATTGAGGACTTGCATTCTTTCATGTATCGAAATGAAATTAAAGAGAAAACATTACACGCAGCTAATAACTCACAGAACCGCGCATCTCATTCTGACAATTTCAACAGATTAATAAGCAGATCAGAGCTTCCGACCAATTGTCTGAAGTAGAAGTGGAGGGATTGACATTTTTTTCTTTAAGAAACATTATAGAACTTAAGTCTTGGGTAAATAAATAAGTGTATCACAAAGTACTAAAAAAACCTGCAACTCAGTTTCAAATTTCTGCATATTAATTAGCTAAGTTCCATATTTAATTAGCGCAAATACAACAGGTTTTGAAAAATGTAGCTCCGCAAAATAAAATGTCACAGGAAGTTGATTGACGGTTCAAAATGCAAAGCTTTTGAAAAGATCTATGCATTGGTCTAAACTTGAAGAACATCCACATATGAAGGGGGATAGGGTTATACCAAAATATGATTGACACACATGAATTTGGGAACATATGACCAAACCTGAAAAATTTAAAACCCTAGTGTATTGAAGTTAGAACCAAGAATCACGCTCTTGGTCTCAAGATCATTTGTGCAAAGTTTCAGCTCTATAGGGGGGTGTTAGTTTTGCCCTGCACATTTTTATTTAAAATCGACAAACTCATTGAAATAATGTAATTACAAGAAAAAAACGCTCGTTTTAAAATCTAGAAAACACTTAATTTGCATATTATGCAAATATTTAGGTTTAAAAAGGGCAATTGTGAAAACAGATTAGAAAGTAATGAATTTTAGGAAAAAGGTGATAACTACTGACAGACGGGGAAACTATATTCCATGTTTGAAGTTACGGAATGATAAAATAAAAATTTTAAAAATAGCGGGGTGAAAAACAATAGAAATAAAAGAAATTTGCGACACTACATTCCTTTGTTTTCTATTGTTTTGAGGCAAGCAATTACATTAAACGGTGAACTAGAATTGACGATACTATCAAACAGAATGTCCGATTGACTGGATAAAAAGTATTTTAAAGAGAAAAATAAAAAACTTTAAAAACTTAAATTGTAAAAAAAAAATTTTGAAAAAAAGATAAGTTTGGGGGGTCTAATCCCTCCCTTTCTACCTTAACAAGAATTTAATTCTGCTTCATCACCTCGCCTTCGTGCACGTGTCGAACATGGCAAAGTGATTACAGAGCTAGAATGCTGATATCTTGAATGCGTCATAGGATGAGCCCAGAGAAATCACAGGATTTAAGTATATTGGACTGACAGTCAGTAACCTAAATCAGGTTAAAACGCATGGAATTTACGCTGGTGTTACCAAAAATTCATCTGCCATTTGATATAGCACGTTACTATTCAAACATATACATTGAAAGTAGTCAAACAATAAAGGCGAACAATAAACCCAGCGACATGTCCGTTATGGTCGCCAGGGCCCACAATACATATCATATAAAAATAACATAGATACAGATATAAAAATTTTAATCCAGACAGGGTGAAGTGTGGAGCAATTGCATGATCCCTAGATAATTTCCTCTTTAGACTGATAAATACCAAAGGAGGCAATAATGGAAAAGCTTGTAAAATTTGAATTGCAGTAAGGAGGACTTTCAGTCTGAGAATATTATCTGAGAAAGAACCCTGTGGAACCAAATTTCAAGAGCAACAAAGGAGACTGAAACTCATTATCCTGCATATCCATTCTGTTGGACCTCGTAACTGGTGAGCCTGTCCAATACCCATTTTACTCAAAAGAACGGTCAATTTAAATAGGAAGTTTCCTAAGGTTATTCCATAATATTACAGTAGGAATGAAGAGGTGGTTGGGGAGCATATGTAGTAGGAATTGTGGTGCTACTGGCGAAAACAGCTTCGCCAGAAATATGGAAAATTGTGGCATAGTACTATAAGCGAGACCAGTGGAGTGATGGAAACAATATATTTAATACACTGTTGTGACGGTTCGTATAGCGACCTTGATCAAGAAACACAGTGAAATTGTTGAGAATATGGTAAGGATCTAATTGTTAACAAAAGTGGATAAATTTATTAGAGATGGCCTTTTCCCCAACAGCCAAGGTTAACTCGAGTGTTAAGAGAATCGATAATCGCGTTAACCAAAATTCTCTCGGAGGTTAAAATGATGTTCACCACATGGTGCAGGACGCTTCTTTAGAGATAGGCCAGTCAAAATAGAATGATGCTGCCTTAACCCAAACTAATTGCAATAGAATCAATTCCACAGAATTGTATTGAGAATACCTTTAAAACAAAAACATATCACAAGTCTACTAAAATCAAAGGAGTGGAACATATATTTTTTAAGGGTGTAAGGCTTATACAGGGGGCAAAAGATGAAAGTATCAAAACGCGGCGAAAAGGATGCACCACAACGTGTTCGTACATCTCCAGGATTAAAAAGGTAAGTTTGCCAAATCTGCAGGTTGTAGTTCAATAGTTATGAGTCAACATAGGTTCAAGGTCACATGGGGGTTAAAATTTCAGATATATCAGTAGTTATAAAAAATGGTTGTCAAATTGTTCGTCTCAATGGTACAGAACCCGAAAATATACGGTTGCACATCTATAAATTCGTTGCAATAATTGGAACGCAAAATGTGACTGGGGGGGCTACAGGGTCCTATGGGAGGTCACGAGTCATATAGCTCTGTAATTCTATATAGAAAGTTCAAACAACAATCGATTTACATTTACTATTAGGGGGACAAATTTAAACAGTTTAAAACACGTCCGATCAAAAAATCGGACCATCTCATGAATTTTACCCCAGGATGACCTTGAAAACTGTTATGAGCCTATTGTACTAAAACTATACACGCGTAGATAGGGCAAACTATACATTTTTTAAACATAGGAATAGCCCAAAGATGGTAAATCATTAAATCAATCGAAAATTCTAATTTTACCCCGGTACGAAAATTGGCCCCCTTAGTTCTACATGTTCCACTAGGTTGATTTTGGTAGATTTTAACGATATTATTTGGACTTATTTCAGAGTATATTTAACACAAAAATTGTTACTGTTGCAATTGGTGTGGAGTCAAATCATACAATTATTGGACAAGAGCAAAATCATAGAATTTACATGAACTGCAAGAACAGATTTGCGCCAAATGCGAAGACAATATGTTTAATCTTGCCGAAGTTTTCTGAGAAGAGAGTGCCTTAGATGGATCCACAGAGAGAGCATACAGATTAACCACTCGAGTGGGGACTGGCAGTCAATACCTAAATCAGGTTTAAAAACGCATTTGAAAGTTCGACTGTGTACCAACATTTTTATCTATCTATGTGAAGGACGTTTGAAAAAGTTAGGGACACTTCAAAACTCATCGCCGTTCGACCAGCGGTTTTTGGCGGTTAAACCGACGATTCAATGTTTAGAACAATAGGAACCGGTTATAACCGGAAAGAACCGGGCGGAACCGGTGTGCCAGGACGCACCTATAGTCCTCCGGGATCCACACGCTCACCCCCCGGGAAACACATGCGCTGAACAAGTGGCGGACAATCGATTCAGTTGACCTCTTCACGCAACATTATAACTTTCACGCACCTTCATTACGTGTCGTCTATGGACCCCGGAATATGATACTGGGACCCCATCCCCTTGCGATCACCTTTCACAACCGGCCCCACGGCAGCCGAGGTTTGAGTTTTGACAGGGGCTCCTTATAATATCCCCTAGCATTCTCTTGCGCATTTTTGAGTAAATATAGATTTTAATCAAATGCCAATGGATTCTAATCAGGACGAGCTCATTTTCGTGTATACAATCGATGTAAAAAATCATGCAAAGTATATTTTACAACGAGACAAAGAAAGGAAAAACGTTTCCTCGAATGCTAAAATGATTTGCGTTAAAGAAATTCATTTGATAATACTTTGGCCACCAAACGGTGCTTAATCCAATTTCGGGAAATTTCATATTTGAAAATTAGATTAACTAACTTTGGTTTTACGGAGAAAGAAAGAGAGTATCGGCACTGTAGTTGATGAATTTCGTATCTTTTCAAATTTAAACAAAGAAAAATTATACTTTTGACAATGTACATGCTTTATCAGGTTTTCAACTGTATTCACCTTTCATGACATGTTTTTAATGGAATTAAACCGAACGGACACTTTACTCAATAATCAATTGTGTTTAAAAGTACTAACTCTGAAAGTATATAAAGAAACAGGCTAATTTTTATTTTTTACATTTAAGTATGTTTTAAAAGATGTCGTTGCGGTTGAAAGAATAACATATATTAGCAGAATTAACGATAAATGTTCTCCAGGGCGGGTCGCCCTGTTCGGCATTGGTGACGTTGGTGTATGCTTGAGAAGTAAATCGATATATAAAACAGGTGTCTAAGGAGTGTAGGGTTACTCCTGGTCAGAAAATCGAGAACATGAGTGGTAAGTCGAACATATCAGTAAAGATCGATTAAAAAGCTGAGGGCGGATTCTTGAATAGAAATCTAGATGAAGACAGAAGATGATTATTATAAACGTTTTAAGTAGTATCAATAATATAGTGTAATTTTCGGATGAAAGACATGCATTTGAAAACAAAAATTGTATTTCTAATATGTGAAGCGTAGCTTATATTAGGACTGGCATTGAGGTCTTATGAGAGTGCGATTTTGACATTATTATGGTGAAATTTCAATCAATTTTATAACAGCTGAATAAAATTATAGTCATATGTCGTATTTGGGGCGATTATTAGTATGTGTTTTGTTCATATTGCTTACATTTCTTGTTTTTACCTGGGGTATGTCGCGGGCCGCATGAAAAGCCTTCGAGGAAGTCAGAATATCATAGGGTTCGTATTTAAGGAGTTCGTTCATGCCCGCCTACATCTAAGGTGTGACATTTTGACAGTTTAGTATGGACCCTCTATATCCATGCAAGGTATTAGTGGTCTCAAATTGTGGTGTCATTGTTCAATAGAGGCCAATTAAGATTGCACAAGGGGCAAAATTTTTTAACTACTCCAAACATGTTGAAAACATATTCCATATTGTCCGTCTAGTCATAAGGATTCCAAAAATGTATAGTTCTGATACCACTTAGGACATTGGTTTTGGAGTTATAGTGGTAAAAATTGACTCAAATAAGTTAAACCAAATGGTCAATCTCACTTTGTACAGGGGCAACATTGAACGGTAATCTGATTAATTTTAATCCCGTTTATTTTTGTGAGGGTTCAACCAACCGAATCTAAAAATAAACGGCCATTTATCTAGGAGGAGTCCTGCGCATGGTGCTTGGCAACCGTAATTGCACTCCTTCTGTGTACGCACTCCGGGTTTCCACTTACAGCGCCTTGACCTTTTGTTTGCGCTCGTCGACCTATCATTTGTCAGTGCGTGTTATGCTTCTCCTTGACCCATTGTATGAGGGTCACCTCGCTTGTCATCGCCGCACCCAAGAAGTCGTGTTTGTTTTATATTCGACAGTGATTACACACAACTATAAAAAATGCTTCTTGCATGGATCTATCTGAGCCTTGATGTAATAGTATCTTGAACTTTGATTAAGCATAAGCGAGGAAGAAAAAACAATGTTTCTATTAGGAATTATTAAATAAAAGCGAGAAAAACAGTGTACTTCTATATCGGCCAGAACAAACAGTCAAAAAGGTTTTGTGGATTGATCTTACTTGTATACTCTACATGATTGCCGTCTCGAGAAAAATTTACAGCAGTGCAATGCAGTCATCATCTCTAATACGGGAGTGTTGATCTTGGTTTTAATCTCGAGTTATGAGGGCCTCATCCGGTTGTTCTGTTTGCCGGTAAGAAACTAATGGACAGTTGAACATTCAGACCTGGGAACTTGGCAAATCGTTGGGCTATGTCGGCCAGCGAGACTGGTAGTGAGGTATGCCCCCGGGAATATGGTGATGAGCTCGCGACAGCATGCTACCGGTCTTCATCCCGAATTGTGTTATCGTCTCCCTAGTGCCAAATTAGCGTTCGGCTCTTGACGGCGAAATGTTCTTCCTCGTGAGGACTTTAGCGAAACTATAGGCTGGTCGGCGTTGGTTGTGGAAGATTTGAGAGATATACCCATTATACTTTAAAGACATGTTAAACAATAACAGAACTATACGATTATCCCTTCCAGTGTTATTGCGAGTATTAACTTGGACCTATCCAGTCAGGCGTGTCGAGAGCCGGATATCCACTCAAATCAAAGTCTTAACACTTATGGTGAGCTCATATACATCATGGAACTTTTGGGAAAGTGTTTACTACTAAGTACAAAATCCACTCTTGGTACATTAATCATAAATCCTAAGTAGTAAAAGGGACTTCTACCGTGATGATTGAAACTTTTAAATTTGGGACGTATCTCACTAAAATAGAGCGGTCCATAACTAAAACGTCATTCCGATTAAAAATGCGTCTGATTTGCTCGTTATATTTAGGGTTGCAGTTACGAAACTAGTCCCTAGGCCTATGACGGCCTAGTTTTTTTTTTTTTGGGTGTTCGATATTCGAATTCGGGTTCCGACTGACTTGGATAGAAGTTAGGTGGTTCGCATATAAAATTTCAATTGACCTTTTATCGTGTCTGGTCAATGCCTTTATTCTTCAAGTCAATCTTGCATCCAGAGCAAATGCATTAATAGCAAGAAAGACAAGGTAGGGGTCAAATATAAAATTTGTGTATAAAAAGGCATTGTTAGTTTATATACTTCATTCAGTCAACTAAGGCGTTTTGCGTTAACCTTCATGTTAAAAATGCTACACTGTATGTGTATCTTCTCCAAGGTCATTTGTTGCCCAAAAAATCAATTGGTCAATTATCCTGGGCTTTGCATACATTCAAGACTAAGCATTTGTGGTATTCGCTCGTTAACATGATTAAGTACATCCACATAAACGGCCTGCCCTTCAAATAGGCTTTTGTTACTGTTTGCCCGAAAGTTCAAGTGGTTCAATTATCCTGGGCTTTGATACTCATAATGACTAGCATTTGTGTATGTGCTCGTTACCATGATTAGGTTACATCACATAAACATCGGCCACCAAATAGGCTATTGGTACTGTTTGCCCCAAAATCGTTGGTCAATTATCCTGGCTTTGTTGAATATAAAACAACGCATTTATGTATTTGCTCTGTTAACATGAGTAAGACATACATAAACATCGGCCCTTCAAATAGGCTATTGTTGCGGGGTGTGTTAAGTGATCATAAGATGCGAGGGCGGACTGAAGAGTTTATGGATCAAGGTGCGAATTCATCTTATGTTATTTGATTGCCAGTACTTAGATGTGTACTTGAGTGGCTCCATCTTAGTCAAAATAGTTCAGCTAATATCACCCTTTACCAACTAATGGTAATCAATGTTTGTCCCCTGCTGTGTCTGAATGAAGAGATTGTCCCTACGTTTCATATGTTGTATTCAAGATACTGATAATACCGAGTTCGTTCTTTGATATGGCCATATTTTATCTAATTGGAGCACCTTTATACAACTCCCTTCTCGGTCTTTTGTCCTCTATATACGCGGTCCCGTTTTTGCTATATGTCCTTTCAACAGTATGGCCAAGGTCAGAGGGGGTCTGGATGTGGTCTATCATATCTCTATCATCAAATCAGGTCATTACATCTAATTTATTTCATCTCGCATCAAGTATACAATATTGAATATAATTATGCATGATCAAACAAAACAAATATTAAAATTAAGAAATACGTATTACCATGATAAAAACAAACAAATATAAAATTAATGAAGATATGTACGCATTATAAGCAAACATATAAAAGGTTGAGATGAGGGACACTGCAAAACGCATAGCGTGGGATTGCAGTGCCCTTGTTACAAAGAGTTACAGTAAGACTATTGTAGAGGAGGGACGAAATATAATTGTCCCAAGAAATCTTCTTGATAAAAGCGAGATAATACAAAGTACAATTAATATAGTTTTTTTAACAAGGGAAAATGTTAATATTAAAAATGTATATTGTATGAGCGAATAATAGAAGTGGGAGGAAATGGTTACTGGAATTTAAAAGGATCATTCTAGAGGGGAAATATTAGGCCACTTAATGTTAATCAGCGGAGGTGATGCGGTATATTGGTGGGTTGAGTCTTGGTGCACTTTCCATTGATCAGTAGATTAGCGGTTACCCAGTGATTTTGAAGTGGCTAATATGGCATAGGGAATTTTAGGGAGTACCTGTTATCTGTACGTTGACTTTGTTCTAATTTTAGTAGATCAATTATGCCTCAAATATAACCAGGTTAAAGTAGGTAAAGGTATTTTGATGCGTCTTTTTGATGGACAGTTTTGCTATTTTAACAACTAAAAATAACGTATATTGTTTCATATATATATGCTTTCTGATAGAATTGTATGTTTGATATATACGGTAATTAATATTAACGACGACATCTAAATACACAGCCGTTGTATTGCTAAAAACCTGGAAGTTATGGACACGACTGTTTCGTTGTTTGTATTTTCACCCGTGCGTGTGCATCATGAGTTCTTTACGTAGGATTTTGTTGAATTTCAATTGAACACTTCTGTGCCAGGGCGCGTTGTTTTACGCAGATTGAGTTTTGATTACTAAACGGTGGCTTGCCTGTTCGAATCTCATGGAATCCGTTATGTCATTAGGTGTTTATAAACAACCAAATTTAATCGGCAGTTCAAACAATCAAAAATACGGTATAGGTGCTTTTTCTGGTTGTTTACGTTAAAGTTGGCCGTTTGTCATTAGCCTTCTCCATGATTAATTCGAAAGTAATAAAATTAATATTAATACCAGTGCTCAAAATCAGTGGCCGCAAGTTGTTCAGGTTTTTTTTTCATCACTTAAGTCAGATTGCAAACAGTTTTAATGACAAGGCAGTTACGTTGTGAATGGCGATTGTCATTGACCTTTTTTCCCAATATGGTTTGAATAGTAATTATAATTTTTGGCATTATTAATAATAATAGCAGTGCACATTGATGGGCCCTAGCTTTATTAATATAAGAAAAAATGCATTGAAATTGGGTGTACCATTTTTTGGCAGCGGCTCAACAAAAGCCGTGTCATCATACTTCGGTGGGAAATACATGTTGAGGTTGTAGTTTGAAACTTTTGGGATGTTGCCTTAGCAATGGGTTAACTCGGGGCTGCGTACTATGTGGCTTTAGTTATACGGGACGTATTTTGGTATAAACAAATGTTGCGCTCTTTTCAATGCATGTTCAAGTTAACGTCTCTGTCGGCCCTTGTTGGTAGCCTATCTAGTTGAATTGCGATCGCTCTTCAATTACACTGCAGTTTCAAATTGCCTTACCCATAAAATTTTGAGTTGGCCAGAACTCAGTTATTTGCATGGAAGATCGGGAAGAGGACTGCAATGTAGGTGCGAAGTTGCGAGACGGGGAAGGACAAAAGGGGAAACCATCCCCCCCCGCCCCAATTCATCCTCCTCACGGTTACTAACCCCGCCAGGGGCGGGAGAGATTTAACCCCCAATCTTCGCTAACAGCCGTGCGAATTCAACCTATCACCGGCCATTCACCCGCCAAAGTTAATGCCCCCAGACCATATAGTATGGCCAAGGCGGGGATGGCGTCAATGGTGGTAACAGGCTGACCCGAAAAGACTATGGAATTTGACGGATAGTAATTTTATTTTTTTCCCTCCACCTTCCTCCTTCATAATTATCTAGTGTCTGTGATGCTCTTTATCATAGTGGAATTCCCTTTTTGGGATTTTTCAATATCTCTGTATACTCCCAAGCAGGAGGGAGTACTGTGCGATTTACATCTGCTTTTATAAAAAAAAAAATAAACCAAAATCCGTGAGGAAATCCTGCCATGTAAACCTGCAAAGGTCATGTTCGATATGCGTGGCTAAAGCACCCTCTTTTCACTATTCGTGCGGTTACTGAGCTGGAAAAAAAATCATATTTTTCTGCAATGTATTTTGATATATTTTGTTTTTCTATTGATTGTTCATATTTACATGGCCCTCTCTAACAACGTGATGTTTTGGTTGCCGATCAATCCTCCGACGTTTTTATCGTTAGCTCCCAACGCTACTCATTTTCTGGAGTCATACATGCTGCTGTAGCGTTATGCTAGCTCTCCAGGATCAAGGATATTAAAAAACGTCAAAATGTTCCGGGGGGTGGAAGGCTGTTTAAACTCTGTCCCAAAAGTGCTGATTTGCACGATTTGCAGAATTACCGGGGAAGCGCGCCCCTTCGCCCCCCCCCCCTGGATCCGCGCTGCTCTCACGTACACTCAAGGGGAGCATCTTATTATCCTAGGCTCCAAAATCTGCTGATTTCAACCCCACAAATTCATTTGAGGGCCCGGTATTATTGTCTCTTGCTCGGACCGTATTCTTATAAGGGTGCAGGTGCAGGTAAACGGTGTGCTATTTCTCTGATCAAGACTCCTCATAAAGCTTGCAACTTTATAGTAACGTCCGCGTCCGCATTAGCTGGCCATGCTTTTCCCTAGTCTAGATTTGGCGGGTTGGGTTATATCTCTCTGGATAAGCGGACTCTGTCTTTGACATATATGGTGTCTGTGATGCTTTAATATGTTTGTAGAGCCTCATATTGTCCCCTCTCACTTCTAGTAATTTACTCTCATGCCCCTTTTGACTATAATATTTTTGTGAAATTGGGGGGGGGGCATGGGGCAAGTTACTATAATAAGTAACTTTGTGGAGGCATTTGATAGTTGAATTTGTCAATTTCACTCAAAAATTCACATTTAAGAAGCTAAATGGCAATACATGTAATTGTATAGGAGTGATTCTTTCTCAAGGTAATGCCCTTGGAACTTGGTTGAATCATGGTTTGGGGCTGAGCCCCCTTCCATGAAATCACTCCACTTAAGGTAAGGACTTTGTATTCAGTAAGAAATCGTAATTTCCAGCAAAGAAATTATCCAATGTAATACAGTCTATTTTCGAGTCTGAAAAATGACTATCTTAAGGATGCTTGTGTAGTGCAAGTTTCACACTCATTATATCTTGATAACTTAAATGTCTTTAAGATGCGGAAAAAATTGTAATCTATATTTATAATATGTGAGCCATTAGGGGTGATAGTTAGGGTTTTGGCACTCGACGTCACAAAGTTTTATCCTGAGTAAGAACTCCAGGTGCGGAAAATTGTTATCTATATTTATCAGTAATGTGAGCCATTAGGTGTGATAGCTTAGGGTTTTGGCACTCGACTTAAAATATAGTGTATCCTGGAGTAAGAATCTAGGGTGACAGTTAGAGTTTAGCACTCTACTGGAAATATATGGTTTATCCTTAGAGTAAGCCTCTAGGTGTGTTAGCTTAAGTTCGGCATTTGGCTAATGTAAATTCGGAGGTAAGCGATATGATGGTTGCATCAGATAATGATTCTTGGTGCGTCGAAGAAGCGCAATCTCCCACATTTTGTGTCAAGACTCATTCCTTGATAATCCCGTTTATTTTTGTGAGGTTCACCCAACGAATCTAAAAATAAACGCATTTATTTAGGAGGAGTCCTTCGCCTGGTTGCTTGGCAAAAGTAATGCAATCCTTCTATGTACTCGCCCACACTCATGGTTTCCAATTACAGGATGCCTTTTTTTTGTTTGCGCCTCGACCTATCATGTGTCAGTGGGTTTATTGCTTCTCCCTTGACCCATTGTATGTGGTCACTCGCTTTTCATCTTCGCACCAAGAAGGTCGTGGTGTTATGGTTCGACATGATGCTACACACAACTATAAAACCCTCCCTCCCTCCCTAGCTCGTGTACCGGTGTTATGAACTGAGTGCCCCCAGGTGATAGTGGGCCAAGCTTCAATGGCCCAACATGTCACGAATAAACCGTGACCTTTGTAGTCGAGGCGTTTGGGCACGGTGCTGAAACAAATGCTGCATACAAGTACTCAATGGGGAATACAATAGAGAGATGTGTGGCAGGACCTATGTCACACGGACACTGTATATATGACACGCAGCTTTCTTGGGAGGCATCTGATAGTTGAATTTGTCAATGTCACTCAAAATTTCACATTAAGAAGCTGGCTAATGGCAATAACATGTACTTTTTGTAAAGGAGTGATTCTTCTCAAGGTGGAACTTGTTGACTCATGGTATGGGGCGCGCCCCCTCCATGGGAAATCACTCACTTAAGACTTTTGTATTAAGTAATGAAATCGTAAGTTCTCGCTCTACGAAATATTATCACATGTAATACAGTCTATTTCGACGTCGAAAATTGACTATCTGAAGGATGCTTGTGGGTGTAGTGCAGTTTCACACTCATATATCTTGGATAACTTAATGTTCTTAAGTTGGCGGAAAATTGTAATCTTATTATTAGCTAATGTGAGCCATTAGGTGTGACTAGTGGGTTTTGGCACTCGACTTAAAATATAGTTTATCCTTGGAGTAAGAACTTCCAGTGCTGACAATGTTATCGATAATTATCCTAATGTTGAGCCATTAGGTGTGTGTGTGATGTTAGGGTTGGCACTCGACTCTTAAAATATCGTTTTTATCCTTGGAGTAAGAACCAGGTGTGACAGTTAAGTTTAAGCAATCTACTGGAAACAAATAGGTTATCCGAGAGTAAGCCTATAGGGTGATAGCTTAAGTTCGGCAACTTGGATAATGTAAATTCGGGGGTACGCGATCTGACTGTTGGCATCCAGTCAGTAATAAAGATTTTCTTGGTGCGTCAGTAGAAGCGCAATCTCCACATTTTGTGTCACGACTAATTCCTTGATAAAAACTTGCAAATTAGTGCCTGAGGAAAGAGGACTCAACAAAAGTATAGTTTGGTTATGTTTAATGTTTACGCTATCGAGATAAAGGTCAACGAAGGTCAATTCAATTGGATAGATTGCTCCACTTTTTGCCACAATAACATGATAACTATGCATTGCCGATCACAAACTATTCCTTATTTTGGTTACATTAAGCTAGATGAACAATGTGGTTTCTTTTTTTACCAATTGGAGCAACTTCTGATATTGACCTCTATAACTCGAATGAAATTGACCCTTTTACACACTAACTCTAAACCAATGGTCCATAAATGGTACAAACTAATACATTTTTGGAATCCTTATGAAATAGTCACTAGAACGGACAATATGACATATAGTTATCACATGATTTCGGATAGTTTAAACATTGACGCCTGTATAAACTTAAAATTGGCCCTTATTGAAAAATTGCCAATTTGAAGACCACTAACTACCTTGCATTGATATAGGAGGTCCAGTACTAACTAACAAAGGTGTCAAAGCTTAAGATTTAGTGTGACCTGAACGATGAATGTTTGACCCAGGTCCGTGCTCCCGCTCATGGAGTGTGAATAAAATAAGGTCTAATGTTTTAATGTATAATAGAAAGTTAATAGCTACATTACAACATCGTCAAATAATGGAAAGTACGCTAATTGAAGGGATTACGTGAAACAGCGACATCTATGTCCACACAAATATAGTGGGATTGCTGCATCTGTGTACACTTATATTATCAACTATTTCCGGCATGCGACGTTTTGGCATACAATGGGTGTGTACAATCGTCGATTGTGTTGTCTAAACCAAAGATAATCCACTGAGTGTAAAAGTAAAGGCCTATCAGTGAGTTGTTTAGGTGTTCAAGTGACTAACCCCAGCACAAAATTGGATATTTTAGTTATTACTGTCCGTAGGGACATTACTTTTCATAAATAGAGATCTTATCTATGAACTATTAATTTTCTTCCTTTTCTTTCTCTTACCATTTTTTTTCATTTTGAGAAAATAACTGATGGTCTCTCTACAACATCCTTTTCTTACAAACTACTCCTCAAACTTTCAACATTTGGCCCTTCGACAGGTGTATCAATACAGTGCGTACCAGGCGGGGTGGCGGGAGGCAGGTTTGCCCCCCCCCCCCGACGATTTTGGCCCGGGAAAAAATTTGCAAAAATCATGCTAAATAAGCCGTTTTTAGCCCTCTCCTGAGAGGAAAATTTCCCAGTCAGAGCGGAGGCAAGCCGGTTACGCCATGTCACTGATTGTGTTTTTAATAAGTTGGAATTTCCCTAAGACAAAAAATCACCTACGTATTTCCGCTGGGGGGTTTTTACAGCTTATAAATATCTGACTTACTGTAAACGACTACACAACTTTTTCCGATCATACTCTTCCATGCTTGCTAATTGTGCAACTCGTCCTAACACATCCTGCGCTTGGTATAATGGCTCGATTTGAATACTCGGTACGATAAACAATAGGCCATTGTCTCCACAAAGTGCTTGCGGCATCCACAGAGCACGGCTTCCACTGAAATACCAGGAGAACCCAAGCAGTATTGTTTCTTCCACAATATGATCATAATATCCGCATGGAACTCGATAATATTTACTTCTTCCATGAGGCATTTCAACATCTTTATCGATTTGGTCCAGAGAAATTTTGTGAAAAGGGGTTAGACGAGCCAACGCAATGGGCAACGGCTGCCTAAACTGGTCAGATATATGGGATGAGCAGGTTGGGTACACGGGTCGCGTAAGAAAACTTTCGGTCTGCTTTATCAAGATAACAACTGCAATCGCTGGCTTATCTCGCAAAGGGTAAAGGTAGACGTCAAAACATCTGGAAAAAAACACCACCCTGGTGAAATGCTTGGTCATAGAGCTGCATATAAAACCTGGGAATGCCTTTGTGCGCTGTTGGAAATAATGGAGAAATACGGTCGGGATGCATTGATTGAAGTGGTGGTATATCACAGGATGCAAAGACATACCCTTGACTAAAAGGGAATCCAAGAAAACTTACATTTTTTTTTTCTTTCTTGAAGCATATTTCGTCATTCGATGCAACAAATAAGTCGAATTCTACCTTTTTTGCCATTTTGGCAGGAGAAAAATTTTTGTGTTCAATTTTCTTTTGTTTTTCCTTGCTTTTTAATTTCGTCCTTTTTTTTTTAAGGGGATTTTTTGATTTAAGAATTGGGATAAAGTTTAAATGATGAGTTGCTAATTCCTACTTTCAAAATCAAAGGAATTTCGCCCAAGGTGGTATGTCGATAAGACTTTATTATATATATTCACATGACGCTTAAACTGCAGAATAAGTAAATTGCTCAGGATCAGTTTAAAAAACCCTTGGGGCGAATCAATCTTTACTTTCAAATACGAATGGTGTATTTTCACTGTGTTCTCATTAACAAATCGTGTACAACAGTTATACATTTTCCATTCAACAATTATGTTATAAGGGAATGGTGATATCGTAACCACAAGGCTAAACGCTATCCACCTTCTTCAAAAAACATCCATTCCCGACACTTTCTTGGTTCACAGACTTTACATACGTGTCCATAATGTCTCGAAAAAATCGCTGGTTTCGCAAGCTTATCTCTAGAAATCAAACGGAGTGTAATCAATTTCCTTATACTGTATTTTGCGAAGCGAAGAGAACCCGAATCAAAAACGGGCTTACCAAACAACTTCGCCTTCTCCTGTATGATGAACAATAATTTGCAGCTTCGACGTTCCAATTATTCGACACAATACTGTCTTGGATGAGCTTCTCTACAGTCCAAGAGTGGATCCATTGATTATATATTAAAACAACATCTTTGCTGCAATTCATAGAGGTTATACTGATCCCCCTTTCTCCGTCTGACACTTGCGTGTAATGAGATACCATCACCTTTGGCAGAGTCTTTTCAAATATGTCTGAATACCTGTATGAGAGTGGAGCTCACCGTCTTACCACATCTAACCCTGGTTCATCGAATTTGCCACGCTTTTCCCTCGCATGTTTTTATTGACAAAAGCACCAGATCTCCTCAGCAGCTTCTACACTCCTGAGCTTTTCTCAATGACCCCCTCCCTTAGGCGCTCAGTGAGGGCTAATGACCTTGCTGTAAAAATCTAAAGGTCAGCTTGGCCTCACACATAAGATAATTTCTCACTCATTCTCTGTAGGCTTATGGAATGCCCCTCCTTGCTCGTGTAGCATCAAACCAGGGACTTTGCAGAACTTCAATCGAGAGTATCGCTATATTTGTACCAATCCGTCAGCGGTACTAATTAGATAACTGCGGTTAATAATTGCCTTGATTAGCCTTGACATAAAAAATATGTCATACGAGACGAGATCAAGCGTGATACAGTTTCTTTTCCTAATGAGAATATTACTGTAATTATGGGATCCATGAGAGTATTTTGAGGTGAAACAATTGAACTTCGTTTTTAATTCTTGTAGATTTGGTGTTGGAGCTCTCATCGTAATTACGTCACACAAGGGGAAACCCCGAACTAGCTATTGTTTTATTGTGCTTGTAAACATAGAATACTAAAATAAGAGCTCGTTACATAGAAACAAGGAAAGAAAAACGCGCCTCAATATGTTGGACAACTTCATTTTTTTTTTTCAATTTGGATTTACTAGTACTACCTAAAGTGAATATATTGGCCATGAATTTACCATATAGCCAGTTTGAGCCCGGCCAGAAGTCTAGGGGGCCCTACACCAAATGTAAAAAAGGGGTAAAAATGAGGAAAAAATTAACCAATATTTTTATAATTTGTACCAACGTCCCATGAGCTTTAAAGGGAACCCCTAGAAGATATGAAACTACAGAAACTCACGAAGTAATGATTATGATAGATATGGGGAGCCCGGAGCATATGCACTTTCTAAGAATGAAATGCAGTGGTGGGTTATGGTAATGACTAAGAGAGGCCAGGGGTGGACTAGGAGGGATGGGACTATACATATCTTGTTCATTGGCCCCTGGTATCCCCTAGCAATACCTGAAGCCCTAAGTCATGCGGGCCCAAC
The DNA here is from genome assembly GCA_023653785.1 of Ophioderma brevispina. Taxonomy (NCBI): domain Eukaryota; kingdom Metazoa; phylum Echinodermata; class Ophiuroidea; order Amphilepidida; family Ophiodermatidae; genus Ophioderma; species Ophioderma brevispina. The sequence goes on from JAMKCH010002755.1 coordinate 20,003, forward strand.
ATCTTTTGTCCAGTGTCCATGTCCTCGGTGTCCCCGCCTGCCTTAGCACGCCACCTTTAAAAAATCTACATTTTATTACTATCCTTTTCTTAACTTTGTTTAGTTACAATACAATCTTAGGTGTATTAAAATCTACCCAATTATTGCAAAAGTAAAATTTATGACCCTAATCGTATAAATTTATGACCCTAATCTATGAATTCATGGCCCTAATCTTTGAATTCATGACACTAATCCATGAATTCATGCACCTAATATATGAATTCATGACTTTAATCTTGAATTTATGATCCTAATCTATCAATCCATGACCCTAAGTTATGAATTACATGACATAATCTATGATTTATGGCCCTAAATCTACAATCATGAATATAATTTAATCAATATTAATAACCTAAACCTATATATGAGTAAATCCCCTTAATTTTATTTTAATGACCTAAAGTATTGTCTATAGGAACAAAACGTATAGTTCATTCGGTGTAGTATTTTGTGATCGTTATGGGTGGTTACATATTATTGTAGATTCGTTTGCGTGTTATCGTTTAATTTTGAAAAACAAATAGAGATCATTTTATCGCAAGTGAGAAATTCCCCAGCGGGTCCCTTAAATTAGATTCTACGTAGCACAACGGTGGCTACTGCGCCCTAAATACCGGGCCATGCCGGCAGATGACCCGCGAGCACGCTGGGCAGAGCGAATTTTTTTTGCATAACCAACCCTAGTTATTATGGTATATTATCCCATGTACTGATGTGTTTTTTACGCGATTTTATTATGCTACTTCTATACTTTGTTAGTATAAAAATATTAAGAAGAATTAAATCAAGGAAGGTTCAGGGATTGTCGAACACAGCAATACTTTGTATCCGTAGTCTCAATACAATACAATAGGCCTATGCTATGGCAAACCTATCTGGCAGTAAGGCTTTGTTTTTATACTTGAAATCTCAATCAGGGGTGGGGCATATGAGCACTTTTAAAAAAAAAAAAAATAGAAGATTCTATGGAATTGGGCTCATGTTTGCTCTAAACAACTCTAGAAAATTTGATTTCAAATGAATTTTGATATGGTTCCTTGGGTTATTAAAATTTTTGCAGTCCAAGTCAATCGGGAATTTTGGCAATTTTAGACATGACTTTGAAAGCAAGTTTCTTTTCTCAAACTATTTTGTCAGAAAATAGACAGAGATGCCTTTGGTATGGTCAATACATAAGCGCAAAAGAGCAAGTGGTGCCGGCTGTACGGCACAACACAACGTGCTAAATGTTGGTCCCCAAAATTGGGGGGGGGGGGCAATAATCCACTTAGTTTATAAGCCGCAATACCTGGACCACTAGTCCCCCCCCCCCCCGACGAACACAATTTGAAAATGGGGCTCTTGCGAGCTAAATCCTCTTGTTTTTTTTCAAAAATAGGCCACAAATGTAGTTGACAATCAAAATATTGACTTGACCATGGGGGGGGGTTTGTGGAACTTTATGAATTCATTTTCGCTAGTGTCAATATGGGGATCTTGCAAACTGCTGGAGACGCCTGAAAGGGGTCTTAATCTTTGGATGCGGCGGCGAGTATATTCTCTTAGCTCAAAAGATGACTTTTGGTCAATTCTTTTGGTCCAAAAATTATTTATGTTTCATGCGATATTCAGATTCAGCGTGAAAATGCATTTAATGAGTCCAAAAGACTCTCGCCTTTGTTTTTAGTTTTCAGATGGCATCATGAAATGCCTATTAAATATTTGGAAAAGCCATTTTCAAAGCCTTATTGACTTATGCGTTACAGAATTGCCCAGCGTCCCCAATGGAGTTTAAGGCCGCACATAACCGTTACACCTCCAAGCCCAGTGCCCCGCCCCCCTCCCGGGGTCACCGACCCGTGAGGAAAGTACAAGTGAAGGGTATTCCTACACTGTTAAAAATGGTTCCTTTTAAATACGGTAAACCCAATTATTCAAAAATCTTACCCTTTATACTATAACCTAACATAATGAATTACAATGTGGAAGCAGAAAAATGTAAATAAACAGTGGTTAGAAAATAATACTACACATTTGGAAAAGGGTAGTATTTATACGCTGACCGTTATATATTTCGTAATATTAGTTGTTTCTAACTTACTATTTTTAATGTAAGAATATGAACTATGAACATCGTTTACCTATAAAATGTAAATAAAGTCATTAAAAAATGCAAAGTTTCCTTTTTTCCCTTCATTTTTAAAAAATAGGTTAAAAAACTCTGTCGCACTTGATTCTGCTTTTTGATTATATTTCGTTTCATTTAAACCAGTATAACACATCATATTTTATAGTAAATTTTAGCAATGAACTATCTGTAAAGTCAGGTAGTGTAGTGGATAAGCTTTAGAAACTGTAATATTAAGTCCCTGGTTCGAATCTAGTAAGATACATGTATAAAGTTTACTCGTTGATGTAGTAATTGGTGACATTATGTGTACATTACCGTACAAAACAAATGTATCTAATGGTTTAAATTTTACTTTCTTACGTTCATTTTGTTTCTTGGCCTTTGGTCAAACTTGTGCTGAAATATAACTTTTTAAGCCAGTGGTGACGTAACCACAACGTCTGTACGATCATTAGCTACACGTGAAAATATGGTCAGAGGATTTTAACAAGTGTCTCACGACAGTTTAAATCCATAAAGGCAAAAACTCAAGTTAATTCCGTTTCAAGTTCTAATTAAGTCTAAATTGAACGTAAACGATATTTGGGGAAAGCGCACGCCAATTTGAATTGTAAGGAAATTAAAATAGATGAGCAATATCAACAAAAAAACTAATTTCAAAAAAATCCCCTAGTCGGGAATTCCTCTTTTCAATATCCATGCGCATTACCGACTTCGTCCATGGAGTGGGTAAATTTCTCAACTTCGTAAAAAACTAAGTGGTACACACTTAGGTAGCACGGTAACTAAGGTCGGTACACGTGCCCACAGTACACTGCAGCATACAACTGAACAAATAAAATCTCTATGTTAAACAGTATACAGGATATATAGTGGGTGAGCCAGGCATCTGGTTCGGTATCACTGGGGGGGGGGGGGCGCAAAGAGGCCATGTTATACCAAGGCTTACCTCCTACGATGGGACATACCACGAACTGTATGATGGCCTATTTTTGTATATAGGTGGCAAATCTTAAAGGGACCCACTATCAAGTGATTTGCTCTACATCAGCAAAATCGAAAAAAAATTCATCAAAAAATCAGATTTTTACATGTTATGGTGTTAACAAGTACAGCGTTATACCTAACATAACCCCTGCAAAGATAAGAACAGAAGCAAACTACTAAGGACACTTAAATCGGCGCAAAGTTGGAGATGAAAAATTGGGAAAAAAATTAAATTCAAAAAAACCATAACTTTTTATATTCATAAATGAATAGTGACAGTACCTCAAAGTTTCTTTTTGAAAAATATCAACAGGTTGATATTTTGGCGATCTGCGACTTTTACTTTCCAACACTTCAAGTTAGTCTTGTATGTTTATGAAGTAACTTAACGTTGTCACGTGGATATTAACAATAAAAATGAATGATTGCAATCACAAAGGTACACGGTAATACCTCAAATGGTTTTATTAATTACGACTATGTAGTTTTTTTGATTTCTAGGTATGTAAATACACGACCCGCGACACATGTGATCTGAAAATAATTTGCGCACTTAACTCCTAAGTTGAATCATTTAGATTCAAATTAATACTACAAATGACTCTTTTTTGTTTCTTGTATTTTTATGTAGTTTACCCTTTTAAGTTGGTCTGTGCTTTCAAAATGATGCATTTGTTGCTTGCTCTCGCGTTGGCTATTCATTACATTAAATGATCAATTTACTTATGACTGACATTTAAGGACAATTTATGTAACGTATGATATCATAACGTAAGTTACACATTCAATGCTGGTGCTGTCTACAGGGGAATTACGGAGGAAGTTTAAATCATATTAAGGTTGCTGTCTAATACAATGCTCATTCGCAAATGAATTGGTAAGATTCTCCTTCAATGTTTAAGGTATGTGTTTGGGGTCATCTACGAAATGAGTAATTTTCTGACGGTTAAATTATGATTTTTTTCTCAATGGCAATTACAAAATGTAATGAATGATCTTCCGATTAAAATACGCCAACCAAAATCATCAATTGTGTTGTAAAAATCTGTCATGATATGCCATATATTGCATTTCACAATATGGGATTTGTGTTGTAAGAATGTTTGGACAAAGGGTAACGTAAGTTTCATTGATTTTTATCAAACTGTACGCTTATAGGTCCAGAGAACCACATTTTACTTACAAAAACGCCTACTACATTGAAATACAGACAATGAAGCCGCTTTCTTGAATCATTGGGCAGGTATTTGCTTTGACATAATGTGCAAGTGTTTTCCCAATTTGTCACTTTTCTTGATTATACATGTATATTATTACTTTGCAGGATCGTAACCGACAATTTTTCAAGTGAAAACGAATAGACTAATAAATCTGTTTGCTGAATAGTCTCCATTTATCAAAAACGCCTAAAGTGCGAACGTTTTCATATCATTAACAGATACTAACAAAGTTTGCTTTGAACCATTGGAACAATTGAAATACCAGTAACGTATGCTTTCCAGTAAGATCAAAACCACTTATTTCAATACCTCTTGCAAGGAAAGAGTATGTTTTTGCCGTAACGTAAGAAAAATGCAGGGTCGGTCGGTCTGTGTGTTTTGTTGTGGAGAGTAGATAAATACATGTAAATAATACCAAATTCAGGCGCTTTTTTCAAAAATCTAAAACATTCAAACTTTTAACTTAAACACTTTTATGATTTATATTTGCTGTTTTCCCATGATGTCCTGTTTGTCTCAAAGAAAAAAATGACAATGGAATGTGAAATTTGGTGTGGAACAAGTGGGTCGGCGGATTTTTCTTTTATTTTATTTTTTTTTTTAAAGAAATAAAAAAATCAAACTCAAAGGTTTTTAGGTCGGTTTGGTTACGACAAACATGACATCTTTTTATTACCTAATCTATCTGTCAAGATCGGATTGTTTACACAAAACCTTGATTAAACATAATTACTATTTCAACACCTTCCGACGCAACAAAGTTTTAGCATCAGGAATTTAAGGTGTATCTCAAGTTTCCTCATAAAAGAACTAATTAAACCTTACACATATGTATGCATAGGCCTGTTTCAACATCTCTGTCAAACGCTAAACGTGCAATCACTTTGAAAGGGTACACTGTGAACATACAACCGTATGTTAGTCACAAGATTAATTGAGATTAATGCGAATCTCGTACATATTGCTCATTTTTTCTTTATCATGTCAGCTGTTTTTTTCTTTGCTAAAAGCCTCTTTGATAGACGTTCGAAGGCTCTATCTTGCATCGGATTCCTTGTATATGTGACCCACCAAATTCATCTTTGCGGCTTCGCGTCATTTGAAACGAATATAGATAATAAGAACAGCCTTATGAGTTACGTTGTTAGTAAAAGTCATTATAAATATTGGCAACTTACGTTAACTTTTTAACTTATGTAACAAGTAATTCCGAAAATAAGGAGAATACACCACAACACACTCCAATTCGTAATAGTATACGTTGATATATTCAAAATAGATAAACAGTATAGAAAAATACGTTCATAGTAGAGCTATAAATCACGTGAAAGTAGCTAGTTTAATTGTGAAAACATACGTTACCACATGTTTTAAAATGTGCATTGATATTATGTATATTTTACTTATATATGAATTTGAACCTTGTCGAAAACAATTGTTAAATTACCTAGAACTTCATTATTGCCGATTGTTTAATACAGACTTAAATCCTAGAAAAAAACACATCACCAATCTAGAGTTGAAAAACGCAAACTTGACGTGACAGATGAAACGTGTCGTTACAATTTATACCTTATTATTATGTTATATTGCACTGTAAAATTATTATTCAAGTGACATGTTTGTCGTTTGGAACCCGAGCTACCGTATTCAAAGAGTACCATTACGTTCCTGAGAAATTAAAATTTTACTTGATTTGGCAGTTAAAAAACAGATATTTGCCTCTAAAGGGCAAAATCGTGGATATCTTTCAGCTGTTGTGAATTACGTTTCACTTTAAAATCGTCATATCGAGCTCTCACGTGTCATGCAGCTCGCGACGCATTAGGGCACGCTCCGCATAGTTTCGAGTCAGCGAAGCAGAGGGTAGTCGGAACGCTAAAAGTTTTTGATTTAGGCAACTGGTTTTGAAAATCCCAGTATAACGTATGTTTCTATCTTGTATGTTCATTTAGGGTCCAAGGCATCCAATTAATATGTTAGAAATGCAAAATATGAAATGATTCTAATGAAGAAAGGTTGGGGGGGGGGGGGGGAAGTACTTAGGGGTAATAGCTGATTAGAAATGATAAACTGTTAAAAGCTACTCCTACCTTTTATTAGGGTTTTGAAAGTAACGTATATGTTGAAATTTCTTAACCATACATTGTTTTGCGCGCTGTAAATTTAAATCTTGACGCTCTTGCCGATTTTAATACACATACCCGATGGCAGTAATACCTCGCATGTCGTATGCCGGCCAACAAGAAAATAGTATATTTAAGTAAATTTTAAGCTATTTTCTATCTGTAACAACGCTGAATCATCATTATACTGTACGTGGTAACGTAGGTTTCACTCAGGTGTGCGACATAATAAATCATTATTTTTATGAGGCCAAGATAATCGATCTATAAAATTTGTGCCTATTTCCATACCATTATGGACGCGAATTTTCAGTGATAATATGTATGCTTTGTACAATATTAATTTGCATCTTTGAACAGGAAACAAATGACATGAATGCATAGAAGCCACATTCTTTATTTGGGACATGGTGTTTTGACTAGAACTCTGTAAGACAACTTTCTTAGTTTTTGAAATATATCAATTCCTCAATTTTTGTACCAAAAAACGTTAAAATTTCAAAATTTATGTTAATATTTTAATTTACGAAAAGAAAATTTCGATGTAAAGTTATGACATTTTAGTGAAAAACGTGAACTTAATTCATGCGCCCGGTTTTTTCAACTTGCGCCGATTAATGGTTTGACCCAGTGCAAACACGTATTGAATGGAGAATCGTATCTTGGAACACTGCCGTTTTCTTCCCTTTTCTGTCAATTCTACAAGCTGGAAAAAGGTAAACTTATGAGAATTCCGAGCACCCAGCACCTATCTCACTTTGAAGCTATTCCTCACCTGATTCAAATATTTTTCAAAATCATGTAGTGTCTTAAGGCGAGCTAGGGGCTCGCGCAAAGAGATACAGGGGTCAAAATTGAACAAGTGGTCCACTGTTGTTGAATTGCATACCCAAATGTTCGTATCATCAAGGAGTGTAAAAAATGTATAGTTTGTTGAACTTAAGACGTACCCTACTCGGAGTTATAAGCTGAAAAAACCGTTATTAATTTTTTGTAGGTCAAAGGTTAAATTTAGCTTTCTACAGGTGGTCAAATACTACTAAAGCTTTAATTTCAGTGGGAATGGTCTCATTACTCATGCTTGTACAGCATGAAGCGACATCGTTTATCCAAGGGGGATCAAAGCTACTGTTTCATTTGCATAATGGTTCGGCCCATCAAGTTGTTGATAATCCAAAATAAAGCCGCTCGGCGTCCGCCTCGCATGTGAGCGATTCCTTGATTTAGCAATTTCTATCATTTGTGGGTAGGAGATTCTTGTCGGTGAGCAGTTTGGTGGTGCAACGTGCCAATCTGTGATAGCTTGCGAAGGTGTAGTAATTCCTTTTATAACCGGAGGGATTCGTTGTATATAAAAGGAAGGTATGAAATAGATTTTTGAGACCATTTTCTATATACCTGTGTAACCGTTTACATGGGCGCCGGACTATGGCTTAGGATTTAAATACCGTGTGTACGGGTTTACATAGCTCCGAGGTCTGACTGGACCTCCATATTGGGGTCGTAGTACCCGGGCTTCGCCCGGGCTACGACGTGTTCTGAGCTAGGGTGTACATAGACTAAGGCGCGGGGGGATTCACATGACCCAGCACGGGGGATGTATCTCGGAAAGGGGGCATAGCTGAGCGTCTTGAACAAGACTAGTCAGAATGTGTCATAAATTTGGCCTGGTAGGAAAACTGCATTTCCAAACACACATTGCAGGCAGAGGCTCAAATGGCACCGGAAACAAATGAGGGTGTTACATAAACAATGCATTCACCTCAGAGACAGGTCCTTGGTTTGTTTAAAAAGAATCGAACTTAATCGAAACTGTTGTTGAGCCAGTTCAAGGATTCTCTATCCTTGCAAATGGCGAAAAAAACCGTGCAAAGAGCGAATAGGTGAAAATTCTTGTTCACTAAAAAGGATTTAGGAATATCAAGATCTTCAGTGCGGTCTATTTGACTGGTAATATGGAAATCACCTTTTATATGCTCAATTCCGTTTTGTTGTAGAATATTTTAGAGCAAGTAAAATTCAACATCTCCATTTTCCCACCCTACAGCCAGTTATTTACATACTTGTTTAGACAATCAGGAATGCTTTCTCAGTTACTATGGCAACTGGGTGAAGTGCATTATGTTTTCCGTTGGCCTATTTCGATAATTTTGTCAGAGGAGTATAACACGCAATGAGCCATTGAGAGATACCGTTAAAATGGTGGTAGAAATTTAAGGATTGTAAATTGTGAAATTCGTTTGATTGAGCCAGAACGAGGGACATTCATTAAAAACATAAAAAAAGTCCAAAGTGTCGTTTATCGCCAGAGGTTATCGGTCCATGGTGTGAATGTGGCAATAATAAAGGTCTGTGATTTAGTGTGAAATCTGATCGTGTATACATTGTTACGACGTGATAGCCCCAAAAGTAAAAAACCCGACAAATTATTGAGTATGTCTTAAGGGTACGTTTCTGAATCACAAACTGATTTCACTAAGGCTTATGAAGTTTAATAACAAGATAGCTAATGTGAAGGACGGTTCGTAAACGTTATATTTTGATAGCACTCTCTTGCCGCATTTCTGAGCAATGCAGTTTGAAAAGTCGTATTCATTTACCCACGTGAAATTGTATATAACCGTATGTGAGTACTTTAAAAATGTCAACGTGGTCCCAATGGGGCGTTTTACATGACTCTTAAAATCCATGTCAATTTACACGAGAAACATGGAGATTACAATGTATTGTTGGCCGATGAATAATTAGGACAAATCGTACACGGTATATATATTAATGTTATAGACGGTCTCAATAAAAAACAAAGGTAGGATGGAATTTGATTTAAAATCCAAGTGTCATTTATCGCTTAAAGGCACTAACCCGTGTTGCTAATCAGACATTTGGAAAAAAAAAACATCAAAAATCAGATTTTTTGATGTATTAATAAGTGCAGGTATCGTAAAATACAATTAATAGGACCAGAAGAAACCTAATAAGGATAAAATTGGAAATATTATGGCAAATTCTAAAATAATATTATTAATATTTTATTTCATCATTTCAAATCTTTATTCACAAACAATATATACAGCCACAAAATTGAAAAGGAAAACCCTATATAGCCAGAACAAGAGAACTAAGTTGGTACAACCAAACTCAGTTTTTGCCGCAGCATCAACATACAAGCACATTAAAAAGTTAAACATTTGACATGGCATTAAACCTGGGATGACAAAGTTAAAAAAATAAACCTAGTATCTAAGAGTTGGGGACCAGCCCTGAATATTGCACAATTCATATAGGTGAAAAGCATTTTATAAAGTCCATCTTTATCATATTGGCGGTATAAAATTGGTATGTAAGAATGAGTTATTGCACATTTGCTTATAGCTTTTAAAAAAACTTGTTGAAGACCCTCTTCGGTGTTTTGTTTTTCTTTGAACGAACGGGAATTGAATCTAAAGCAATGCTTGTTTGATTGGAAATGAGAACCCCCTGCTCCCAATTTCAACACAAAATAGGTTGAGTGTCCAGGTTCACCCTGTTCTTGCAGATCATTGACGAGACTAGCTATTTTTTTTCTTGTACTCATGCGTTTTGATGCTGTTTTGCTCAAAAGGAATCTCAGCTCAACAATGATGATGATTTGGAGCCTTCGTTGATGAGCACAAGGTCGGGTCTCTGCTGTGTGTATGAAAGAATTTCCGGTGGGAATGGTGGGCCTGCTGTTTAAAAAACAATATTATTTAAGAAGAGCGGCATCAGAGAGATCACAGTACATTTTTCCAGATTATTGGTCTTTGATATCTTTAAGAGCATCCATGATCTTGCGAAGAACAGAGTTATACGCCAAGTTAAACGGCCTTGTATCAAGCATAATTTTAACAAAGCTATTTAGGACATGCATGAGGGTCTCTTTATTACCACACAAAGAACAATTTGAGTTTTTTTTTCTCCCCTTTTCCTCCCCAGGCGACTAAGATTGGTTTTTGGTTTGGTAAGGTATCAACAAAAGAATTAGCGATCAATTTCATTATGCCCTTATGAGATTTTTAAATGTATGATTTTCCAAAGGGGTCAGATGTCTCCTGAAGGGAAACAGAAACAGTACCTGTTGGACCACAAGATTTTAGGTGGTTAACCGGTTTCAGTAACCTCAGTTTTGATGGATTTAACCAGGGCGGTCTTCAGCTGATTTTGAATCCCGGGGTTGGAATGGCGAGCTTCATCAACTGCATTTTGACAGTAATTACTGGTGGAAAATTTTCGAGTCCAGTTTCCCTCTCCTGTTCGAGACGGGAGTCCAGCGGCCAACATTACCTTGTAATCGGCTTTAGATCCTATATGACCAATGGGCTGTGGGTGGGCTTCAAGATAAAAGCTTGATGGACGACTTGATGTCCAACAAATGAGGTATATGAACAATTTCTGTAGCCTCCTGAATGTGCTAGACCAGACCAGCTTTTTAAGTGATTTTATGTAGCAATTGAGTCTAGGAGCAAGAAGATGTGTCTTTGTCAAGTCATGGACTGTGAGATAATGAAGCGACATGACGGTAGGAATAGTTTTTGTAGATCTTGATTTTAAACTCTCCTCTGACAAGAAGGCTTGGTCACACGTTCAAGAAAGTCGAGTTGTAAATGTTCCTGACATGTCATACACATCTTCCGCTTCCCTGAGAATGATAGATGGGACCTCTGAATTTGTGTGGGTCATCTTTAATAGAACTCACATTGTACTCCCCCAACCTAAACTCAATTGGGGTAGGTCTACACTCACAATCGTAAATTGATTTACATTTCGCTGGTTTTAATTTGAGATTCATAGACTCGTGGTCCATGCAGAGAATTTCATTAGTAACCGTTGTGAGTTCTTGTTTGTTGTCATGAGATTAAGTCATCAGCAAATGGTGTTGTAATAACCTTAGAGCCATTTAGAGAATAACCGGAGGGTTCATACAGCTGCAGTTTCTCTAGAATTGGTGATTCAGAATAAAAATATAATTGGTTATAAGATCGCCCTGGAAACCCTTTTGTGGGAATTTGAAAACGGAAGATTCCCATCATTGGTTATAACAAACACGGCCATCAAGATTGGAATAAAGATTCTTTAATAATCCCTGGTGACATTGGTGGGGAATTGTCAACGCTTCAGTGAATAACTGATGATGTCGTGATGAACAAGAACCAAAGCGTCTTCCAGGTCGAAAGAAGGTGACGGTGTCAAGGGTACGTTATTTTATTTTGCAAATGAGAAATAATTCATTAAAAGTTTGGTTATGTTCAATTACACCATTGATTTCTGGATGAAGCTTTCCTGAATGGAAGGATCAATAGTTGTTTTTAGTGAGGTTAGTCCGTTGAATCGGACAGCCAGTATCTGATTGGAAAAATCTTGCCGAGCACACTGGGATAAAGGCACTCATCGGAAATCTCAGTAGGTTGTGATCTCCCTTCTTGTAAATAAGCGTGATCGAGGAGTACAAAACACCATGAACGGGGGGGCTCAGGAGAACAGTCAACAGTTTGTTTACCAACAGGGTTGCGAGAAAAGGTGGATTCCAGTAGCTCTTTAGAAAACCAAGGTAATTGCGTTCCGGACCAGGCGCGGATTAGCTGCTTTGTTTTTCTGAATCACCTTCTTGACGTTGCTGGGGCGGATCACGTCAGAATTTGAATTGGTGACACTGGGTAGAATATTGGGGAACCGGACAGTTTTAAGTGAGATCTAGATGATCGATGCTAGATTCTAAACGTTTGTTCTTTTCTTCCTTTTCTGTCAATTATCGTTGGAAAAAGTCTTATGAGATTCTAAACAGACTTATACCCACTTTTAAAGCTATTCTTGCAAATTTCAGGGATTTGGACTATTTCGAACAAAATCACTGTATAGGTCCTTAAGGGTGCTGTGCATAATGCATGTGGAAATAATAGAGTCTGTGATCGGTATCACATTTACGATGGGTAAGCGCAACTGACCAGATAATAACTGATCTCTAAAGGTACGTGTCTGAACACATTTCATGTCCCTAAGAAGTCGACATTTTAATACAAGATTTACGAATGTGAAGGACGTTCGAAAACGTTATGAGAAATATCTCCCTAATTTAGGACAATGCAGATTTTAAAGTGGAATCCATTGGACATTAGAAATGGCAACGCCGTAGCGTGGTAATTGAAAATGTGCATCGTCTTGGCAAAAGTAGGCCAATGGGGGGCGTTTTACATAACATCTAAATCTATGTCAATTTACGCAAAAAGATGGAGAATTCCAACGGAATTAGTATCCATTATTAGGAAAATAACAGGAAGGGAAGTACGGTTATAAACTAGACAATAACTCATTCTAGTGAAATGAAACTTAATAATCGTAAAAATACGTTTTACAAAGATCACCCAGGAAAAAGCCCATTACACAAAACGATTCTGTTCAAGAAATTAACCTGAGAAGACGTCAACCACGATAATATTTTATTACTATCAATATGGCCACCAAGGTACTTTAATCCAAATTGGAAAATTGCATGGCCCCGTATGTAATTAAATTCTTACCTTTTCAAACTGAAACAAAGAACAATGATATACTGGGATGACGTTTAATGTAATTTATACCAACAAGAGCAATTCTCTTCACGTTTTCACTGTGTTCAAAAACATATCTAAAGGATTAGCAGCGATATTGCGGGAGAATCGAAAGGTGGAAATACATTTTGTTTTAACTAAAATTAGGGTAAGTGTGTACAATTTCAATGAAATGCTTTATTAAGAACAACCACCCAAATAGTGAAAAAAAATTAAGTATTTGAGGAAATTTTTCATACCGTTTCCCGTAAATAGGACAATATAGCGACGACTGCGTCTCAAAATCTACAATAAACAGCTGATTATCTTAACTTATAAATCAGGGATAAGGTGTGTACACAATTCAAAATAACTGCTTTATTTAAAAACAAACCACCAATAGTGAAAAAAAATTAAGTATATGGGAAGGAAATTTTGTCATACCGCCTCCTGTAAATAGACATATAGCGACGACGTCTCAAAATCTACAATAAACAGCTGATTGTGTTCCGTTAGCACAGAAGATCAATCATGTTTGTGTTTGAGGGTCAAACTGTATTGATAATGAGTGCACAATATACCTTAAAATCAGGGATATTCACCGAGAAAGGCTTCTTTGTTTTGGTATTCAAGTCGGAATTTTGATAAGCACGTATAGAAATTAAAGAGTCGGATAAAAAGTCTGCTTGTTTTAATACACGGATTTCAGCCAACCATGGGCAGGTTAGGTTTGCATATCCAGCCCAGAGTAAACAAAAATGTAAAAACATGAAGTTGATGATTTTTTCGAGTGTTCGGATTAGCAATCCGCTGATAATCCTTTAAAGAGGAATGGACTCCAACGGAACTTGACTTGTTTGAACGGATATGAAAATAAACGTACATGTCATAAAAAAGGGGAAATCCCAACAGGAAAAGGAGACATTCCGCATTAGACATAGAGCAGGAACAAAGTTCCAATAAAACCATAACCCTAATTCACAACAGACAACAACCAAAAACAAAAAAGATAAAAAACAACATTTGAATTTCTTGACTCGTTCAAGGGTTGCGATATGTGCTCAGCCATGATGATTTTTGAATAGCCATGGAGCTGAAGGGGAGCTTGAAAAGTGCTATAACCCCTACCCTCGCACAACAAAACACAACCACTCTTTATGGGGAAGTATAAGAGATTGATTTAAGGCAATGTGTGTGTTGAAATTTTGGTAGCGGGATGATTTCTAGACCGAAAAGCATTTTGATAAATTTGAGCGAAATTATACTATTTTTTAAAGTAAAAATATTACAATCTATTTTGTATCTGGGATCCTTTTTGTTATGTGATATAGGTTTTATACATCGCATTAAGGGTTCAGGTACTACTCGTTGTGTGGTGACAGGTGATAAAAAGGATGTTTTAGAGGAAAAATTGATGGCTAAACTTCTAGACCCTTTATATTATATATTGAAAAATAGAAAACTATAATATTAATGTCAGGGATTGATAGTATTGCATCATGATTACAAAAATTGTTTTGCCTAAGAAATTAATAAATTTTGATTTTCTTAAGTTTTAGCCACAAAAAAGTGATTTTTGACCCCCACCCCCCAAAAAAAAACCTTGCCACCAAGGTTTTTAACCACAACCATCATTTTTTTTAAAGTATTATTATTATCTTTCGAATAGAAGTGCTTGGTTTGGTCTTGTACCGAGGGGGAGGGGTTGTCGACAATTTGCAGTCCAAACCGGTCCCCTCACCTAGCAAACGTGCAACGGTATAGCTTGTTATGTCGCGCAAGTTAATGATTTACAAACGCATTGATTAATGCCATGTTGCTTTGCAGGGTCACACATGCATCTCGCATCTAACCAGATAGAACTGCACGACCTTTTGATAGTAAAATGAATTGGAATCCCTAACAAATGAATTGGGAATCCCGAACTTATAAATGATCGTGCAAAGTAAAGAGATCAAATAGAACAAAAGCTGTCCTATAACCATAGTATTGTTAATAAATGGGCGTTGGTTTAATGGCTCAGTTGAATATTCAGTAAGTAAACAAGAAGCCATATGGGCTCCACAACCAGAGTGTCAAGAATCCAAGGAAAATGGTTTCCACTAAACACTACAAGAACGAGGAGCATGGTTCCACAATATTAATCGTAAGTACCCACATGGAACTCGAGAGCGTTACTTTTCTTCCATGACGTTATTTCAGCATCTTGATCAGATTTGTCAGAGAAATTCGAAAAGGAAGTAAGTGAGTTCGAGCAATCGCAAGGGCAAAGGCTGCCTAGCTGGTCAGAAATATGGGATGAGCAGGTTGGGTACACGGATTCAGTGAAGAGAAAAATTTTGGTTTTTGGAAAGAAAAGAAACTGTAAAAACGCTGGCTTAAGCTGCAAAGGAAGTAAAAGGTAGACGTCAACAACATCTGACAAACACCATGGAGGAAATGCTGCGTCATAGAGCTGCACATAAAACCTGGAAATGTACTTGTGCGCGGTTGGAAATAATAGGATAAATACGTCGGGAGCCCTGAATGCAGAGATAGTGGTGGTATATAACATGAGTACGAAGGCCAGTACCTTGGCCGAAAAAAGGGATCCAAGAAAAGACCATTTGTCTTTTCTGAAGCAATTAAACGCCGAAAGTAGGAAAGCGGCCATTACAGTATAAGACGTGTAATACCACCCGGCCAACATAACTATCGCCTACACTATTTCATGCTTCTAATTTAGTGACTTATTTGAAGACGCGTAGACGTTAACATTAGTCGATGGACATAATCGTGCTGATATGAGAATATAATGAATACTCTCACTATACCGCTGGGATTTACAAATGAAAGACGTATTTTCGGGAGTGATTTTATTTACCAGAGTGTGTGAGTTTTAAAAAAAAATGCATCCTAGACAGAAAAAAACATTCCACTTATGTTAACAAAATTATACGTTCTGTCACGAAACGCTATTTCGTAACTTCATGTCTAATATAAGAGCTTTTGGTTACTATGGAAACAGTATTACGGGAATAAAGCAAGGGTTGCTTTCGCTTTATTGCTTTGCCAGAGTAACACATTGCTTCGGGTATGGATAAAATTGGTGGTTACAGGATATGTGAGTTATGGGAGACGTTAACGGACAAGGGCAAAAGGAGAGTTTGCCTACGTTTCACTTCCTCTAATAGATTTTTTTTCAATTTTGGACACCTTGACGTCGGAACAGCGGCCACTGGTCTACAACCCAGTTGGGTCTAATCATGTATTTTTTGTTGTGAAACCCTCTTTTTGGCCTGATCAACACCTAGAAAACCTCAATATTCAAGATATAATCGCCATTTCAGTACCTGTTGTAGTAGTACTAACTAAAATACCCCCGATTTCTGTCCTTATTAGGTTACTTTCAGTCTTAGCACTTGAAAACATGTTAGCATTGCTATACTGTTACAGACATGCAAAAAATCTTATTTTTGATGATTTTGTTTCGTTTTTATGATTTAGCAAATCATGATAGTGCCTTAAATAAAACAAAATAGGATTTAGCTATTTTGACCTTTTATACTAACAAAAGTTGAAATGTTTGGAAAAGTTGGTATTAATCGATATTTTGGCGTGATCTCCAACATAAAAGTTTATTATTCTGGCATAAAGGACTCATTTTCCCAATACGTCCAAATTAGTCACTTACGAGCTTACGTTTATCTACTCTTATATCACCATACACACTGCCCGAAAATGATTACATTTTCATATATAAAGGTCTACTAAAAGTTAATTTGTAATGCACATAAATTTTTGATAAAGAAAAATCAAGCAAACAGTTTTATAATGTTCCATTTACAGTTATCAGCTCTCCAAATTA
>JAMKCH010002756.1:0-37303 GCA_023653785.1 Ophioderma brevispina
TACTGATAAAGAAAACCTGTTTAGCTCAGAAATCTAACAAAAAAGATATGGGCGCCCGATTAGATATTATCACATTTATTTATTATTGTAAGTATTTTTATATTCCTAAATGTCATTTGTGTGTGTGTTGTTTATTCACTGAATTTCAAATAATTTTTGTCGCAAAGATTGGGGAAATGACACGCTTTATGTTAAAATGGGCTTTAAATAATACGATGCAAAGTCAGGTACTGTATTATAATTACAAAACCCTTTGAAAACGTCCACCATAGAGGATGGGATTGGCGTATAAGGTACTTGCCATGTCGAGTGCTTTTTGTTTTGTTTTTGTGGGAATTGAGTCCAAAAATAAATTATTCCTTAACTTAATATGTTGCAAACTATTTTTGTTGTAATTCTTATTGATCTCAATCTAGTTTAAATGATGTGTTTGAAATAGGCCCACAAATCATTTCTACTTAGTACATAATTATTGTTAAGTTGTTTTGGTGATTTGTCACTTTTTCTTTGGGTCAAAATTGGCTTAAAAGCCGCAAAAAGTAAGATATAAAAAAGCCAAAACAGCACATTTTAAATTTGTTAACACAATTTGAAATTTTGGGGTAAATGACTTAAAATGTAATAATGTGAAATTTAAAAAATTTAAAAAAAGAATCAAATATTTTTTTTTGTTAGATTCTGAGATATTTTTTTTCCTTCTTCTTCTTCTTTTGATGTGAAGTTATACCGTGATGCAGCTAACATTAAAAAAAAAAAAATGTGTCCGGCATTGTAGATTGTGTTGGCTTTTGTGATTTTGTTGCTTGGGTTACACTTGGAGAAGATGATTGAAGACAATTCATATTTTGTGAAAATGTGGCCATTGCCGCTTTAAAATGAATTGACACTTTTTAGAGTGAGAGTGAGTTTGTACTTTTAATTACTCCAAATAGACTATGGGAAAGGTTAACACCTATTTTCCCTAATGAAATGTAAGTTAACCATTCCGTGAATGCTCATGACTACATGTATTTCCGAATTCTTTCTATCAGAACTGAATCACAATAAGGAACTTTTATTAATATTTCCTTTCAAGGGCTGTTTGGAAGAGTGACTCTGTGTCAGTTTTTGATCCAAACAAAGCAAACTACCACAAAGCAACACATCAAACATGAATTGTTTTGAAGTAATTTACTTATTTTTGGGTCAATTTTGAAACCTTTTGGGGCTATTTATTACCGTAACATTACAATGAAAAAAAATCCAACGGCCAACACCCATGTAGGCCCTATGCGATGTTCCCCCAATGTCGGATGTTTGTAAAAACACCACCGTCCAAAAACTTGTCTCTGAGCACTAATGTGATGCATTGGCCATCCTCTATTCATACGTCAATTAATTTCCGTACCAGAATGGTCTAAAACTTTGTAACGAGGTCAATGTAATTCTGAATCTTTGTTCACTTAATTTTTAAAATTCCACACAAGTGTTTGGGTTGTTGTTATCGATCTGAGGATCTATAATGCTTTTATATCTTAATTGACAAATCCTTACGACATCTATTTCTCAAAGAACGTCGCCCTCCGTTTCCCAACCTCAATTCCACCGCAAATCCTGGATATTCCCACTCAGTCTTTATAATCCATTTAATCGGTAAGAGACCTCTATAGGAAGTCTGTATTACAATCCATCTGATAGAATAAAATAACTTACAACTTACATATTAATCGTAAAAGGGTAACATAATTAATTAAGAATTGGGCTAAACATTCAACCTGACCTCTGTTGCATACCTACCTAAGAAACCCCTAGTTCAACGGAAAGAATGTCTCACTGACTTAAGCTCTCTAAACTGCTTTATTTAAACAAACCTATCCGCTCACACTACACATACTGGAATTAGAGGCTAGTAAATGATTCGCGATTATTTAGAGCCACTAAAATCAGTTTACACCAATAAGATGAATACAAACTATGATAAACTTAAGACTTAAAATTTCTAATTTTTTACTACACTATAACGCATTCCAATTATAACTTTCCCAACATTATCTAAAAACATTGTTTCTTCGAACTAACTCGCTAGGTTTTCTCTGCGATACTTTGAAATGATCCATATCTGGTAATGCCATGAAATCTGTCTCTGCGGTGGCGCTGATGATATCAACCCGACATTTTTTAGACTGTCTGCACAATAATTTCTGACCCTCTGTCCATGTCTTAATCTAGCGCTAACTCCATGATTTGTCCCATCTAAAATCAAAAATGGCAAGATTCATTCCTATTATTAAAAGTGGTGAATAATTTAATAACTGCCGAAACGACATCTATTTCCCTGTTTTTCTAAATTTTTGGAACGGTCTCATTCATAAAGAGGACGTTATGCTTTGATTTCTCGTTTTTATTTATACGTATTCACCAGTTTGGTTTTCTTTGCAATCGCTCATGTTACATGGCATTCTCAGGCTCTAACCGGGACCTTGATAAGAATAATCTACACTGGGTGTCATGTTGGACCTCCAAAGGCTTCGACACGGTAAAATTATGGT
The DNA here is from genome assembly GCA_023653785.1 of Ophioderma brevispina. Classification (NCBI taxonomy): domain Eukaryota; kingdom Metazoa; phylum Echinodermata; class Ophiuroidea; order Amphilepidida; family Ophiodermatidae; genus Ophioderma; species Ophioderma brevispina. The sequence continues at coordinate 2,529 of JAMKCH010002756.1, forward strand.
TTTTTTAGTAAGCTGTCGCAACTTTGGTATCCGTGGCCATCCCCTTTTACGGACTCAATTTGTTCACCTTAACCATGTCAAAATTTAATGATGTACAAATGTCTTGTGAGTGCCGCAGGCTCAATTCGGACCTTTAACATTTTGTTCTATATTAAGACTGTCGACGCCACAAGTTGTCAACTTTATTTCATTTGTGCAGAAATATTTTTTGGCATCAAAAGGTTTAATATTACCTCCTTCATACTGAAGTCCTAAACTTTCTAATATCTCAAATGGCTAAAAAAATATAAATTATCTATCACGTCAACAAAACACTAATTAATGGGTTTTTTTCATCAGGAAATCGTCAGCAAAATCGCACATTCAATTGACTTCAAATAGAAGATGGATTAGCACACACTCCGCTTCTTACTGTATCAATTCAAACCCCTAAAATTTATGATATCCACAAACATCAATTGGCAACATTTATGTTGAATACAATACAAACGGTCTTCCAAATATGTTGCCTAATTATTTTATAAGATTTACAGACATTCATCATATGGATGCAGCTGTTATGTTTAGAACTCTGTACCTTTAGGGATAATCTTGCCAAATATTATTAGAGACCCACCCCCCCCCCCACCACAAACCCACCCCCTGGGGTCGTTTACTTTGGAACAGTCTTCGGTATTTGCCATTAGAATCCCGTTAGTGTTAAAAGTTTTGTCATTTGTTTAAAAGATAATTTTAAGTCAATTCGAATAATCATCAATTCTACTAGTTGTTTCCATGTTATACAAGAGCTGTGTCTTTTTTTTTATTCTTAACATGTAATATTTATAAAGAAACTTTGCCTGTGGCAATTCTATAGTTTGTCTCACAGTCCGTCTCGTCTTGTTTGCACCGTATATAGCTTTTGTTGTATATCTTGTTCTTTTAACGTTTGCATTTCTGTATTTGCACTAATAAATTAAGGGTGCCATAATACTTTCCGAGCTCTGCTTTGGTCAACCAGCCATTTATGTATTTGTACTTTGTTATGTTACTGATTCTATGCTACACTTATTCTTTCTCGTATGGACTACTGCAATGGGGTTTTTATTTCAAACAAGCATTACACATACTTCGTTTTCAAAGCCTTCAAATTGGCTGCCAGATTTTCTTTAGGGAGACAGACGAAACGAATCTGACGGATACTCAAAACATCTGCATTCATTGATACCATAAACAAAGCATAACTTATAAAATTACTTCTGTGTGTATATAATTCTCTTCATGGTCTTGCAACTCTTGCTGTTTTACCAGGCATCTGTGAAAAGCTGAAGGTTTTCACCAAAACTGATCTGGAATGACTGAAATAATAGTAAAATTGCGAAGAAAAAAACTAGGATAACATGACGTAAATCATATCTGTCATAAAGCTACCAAGCTCTAGTTGTAATATACTCTCTTATATTTAAGGAAAAATCTGGGTTATATCTGGCCAATAAGGGTGCAGTATGGCTTCTGTAATTGTTATTTGATATTGTCATCAACTGCCCATTTTTGAAGCTTTATTAATTTATCTAGGTACGTTTTAAAAGTATTCCCCCATATTAAGATTCCATATTTTATAAGAAAAATTGGAGTAACACATACGAGAGTAAAAGTATACATTCGCGTATAAAAGTGTTAATTTGTTTAAAAACACCATGTTTCTTGAGATTGTTTTGGATAGATTGTCATATGAAACTTCCAAGTAAGGTTTTCATCTTCATAACCAAGAAATTTGTATACTTTACTCTTCAAGATCTGTGTTATCCATGTTTATTTTGTTTTCATTGTCATTACCAGTAGATTTATTCCTCGAAGTGAGTTTCGGTGTCCCATACCATGTCATTTGTTTTACTGGCGTTTACTGATAATTTATATTGGCTTTTGAACCATTTGCTTTCTTCTCTTAGTTCTTTATTTAGAAAACTCAATTTTGCTGGCAATGTCTTTGTGGGAATACAATATTGTGGTGTCGTCACAAACAAATGCAATCTAATACAGATGAAGTGTTACAATAGTGCATTAATATAGAGTATCAATAGCAATGGTCCTAATATCGAACCCTGAGGTACACCACAAGTGATTTTTTTAAAGTTCAGATGCATATCAGCTGGATAATACAACATCTGTTTTCTATTACTTACGTAGTTTTGAAACACCAGGTGTAACAACTCCACTAAACCATAATGTTCTAGTTTATGTAGTAATATCTTATCTTATGGTGTCAAAGGCTTTGGAAAGGTTTGACCAATATTTACAAAAAAGTTATTGAACTCTTTTGATATTTCCTGAGGGTTAGTTAATGAAAACATTACCAGAATCACTTTTTAAATGACTCTTTAATGAGTGTTTCTGTCCACGACCAAGGATTTGGTTATATTACTTCCATGTTTTGCCGCATGGTTTAAGTTCTTGGCAGCTTCAAATTTGTTAAATTAATATTTAAATTATAAAATCATTATAGAAAAATATGCTTTTAAGTTTTCTTGTTTTGTAAATTTTAAATTTTTTGAAGTCGGGGTCCGTGTTTGGGGATTGAAGATACATTTTTTTGATGTTTGTTCTTTGTATGAATGCTTTCGTATAACCCTTAGTAATCCACGGTGATCTTGATTCTTTTCTATATTAGTTACAAACATTTTTTCAATGGAATACATTCATCATAACACTCAGTAAACTTATCTACAAAAGTGTTATAATCTCATCAGCCTTCTTGTTATCAAGAACTTCGTTCCACTTGACTCTGATGTCTCTTTTAGTTTTGCGATATTTCCTTCCACTATTAAAAGTCTGTAATTTTTTCTCATTTTTAGTTGTTTAATTTTAATTTGTATCATTTCTAATATCGTTTGGCAATTATGCAGAATTAAAATAGCTGATTCAACATATTCTCATATTAGTTTAAGTTATATTGTCCTATAATTGTCGCAGGTGGGCTCTGTTATTCTGGTTTTGGTTAATAAATGGTGGGTATCAAAGAATGGGAATTATATTCCAGTATCATTAGTTGGCTCTATCACTATCTCTTTAAGAAGATCAATGTTGAGTCTCGTCTCCCATTACATAATGCAACTTTTTTCTTCAGCTAAAATCTTATATATTGATTCAATATCTGCGGTAAAATCATCGTATAGCGTATGCGTTCTGTAAACTACGCGACATATAATTTCCTTTGTTGTTATTTTTTCCAATTTCAATAAAACACGATCTAATTAGGATGGCACAAATAGATCTTTTCTTATTATATTTAACATTTTTTATATATACATACACACACCACCTTTGAAACGGCAAATTCTGTTCATATACTCTAAATTATATCCTGTAAGATTGTAAAATATTCATGGGTTTTATCTTTCAAATTGTGTTTTTCACAGTTAGTCCATTATTTGTGAAATTATGACTTTATACAGGCTTTAAGTTTTGTTCAGTTTCCTTAGATAAGCATTCACTAATGGTAAATCCCCGTACGTGAACTTGAACGAAACTTGAACTTCTGAGCAATGTGAGCATTAATTTTCCAATTTCTCACACGGTTACCTAGTAAAAGGTGAGAAACACCCTTCATGGATGTCATTTTTCTCGAAAACGAAGTCGGTTACTCCCCTTTTTTGTGTCGTCCCTGCAAGAGGGCACACAGAGATTGCTTTGGCATTAAGGTGTTCTGCGTATTTGTGGTCAAATTTTTTAACCCTAACACAATGAGCACGGTGTATACCCATATGTCGATCAATTTTCATGACACTTGGATACGATGGTCCTTGGGTAGTGCCCCACGTCCCACGTGTTGGTGACTTCATGTGACCTTTGACCCCATTCACAAATCACGACAGCAGTCGATACATACGTTCGGTGAACGCTGTATTTCATTTTTCGTTATCAACACCGCTGAAAAGTACCATATTTATATTTTTTAATCAAGAAACTACACTACACCTCAAACCCCTTAAACGTAAAAACCAGATATTATCGTGAGAATAAAATACAAATCTAAAGGTGCATTTCGTGATTCCTGCAGCTTTTCTTTTAGTCATGATTTACTAGATATCCCTGAGAAAATCATATTCACAAATCTTAGTTGATTCCGATCTTGCGGTTTTGTGTATGAGCAATTGCTTGTTTCCCACGGTCCAATCCACTGCACGTTTACGAAAATACAACCAGGTACAACCCTCTTAAGGTTCAAGGTCATTCTGAGGTAAAACTTACCCCGCATGCACCGAGTTCGCTGAAACCGGTGTCAAATTGTTCGTCTTACCTTATTTTACGATGTTTGGCATTTGGTTGCGTAATTAGTAGGCAAAATGTAACATGGGTCTACATGGTCTATCATGTCTATAGGGATCACCTAAAATTGACCTCAAAATTGTATACAGAGCTATCACCAGTTTCAACAAAATCTGAGCATTGGATATTTTTGCCCCATGATGACCTTGAACCTTATCAGTGATATAGTCGTATCACTAACATTGGGAAGCTAGACAAACTAAACCTTTTGAATCCTTATAACGAGACAAATACGTTGGTGCACATTGAAACACAATTTGACTTGATTTCAAATTTATCCCTGTATTAATTCTCCCCCACCTTATACAATTTTACCCATATTTCCCAGAGGTTGGGTCAAAATTTCTGATTCAGCACCCTCAAACAAACTATACGTGTTTAACTAAAGGTCAGAACATAGACAAACTATACTTTTAAAGGGGCATTTCGTGATCCACAACCTCGTGCCCCCGACTTACCTCAAAATAGATAAGATTTTTCTATCATCTGAACCGTTAGCCTTAGTAATCCATGTGTACCTAATCTTACGTGCAAATTCGGTCGTATCTGTAAGAAATTTGCAATTTCGTATACGGACAGAAATTACATATACAGTGGACTCTAGGGACCGTAGGAAACAACAACTGCTTGTTACCCACAAAAACCGCAAGATCGGGATCGACTAAAATTTTGGGAATAAAGATTTTCTCAAGGGATATGGTGAACAATGAATAAAAAAACAGGAGTGCTGAATCCACGAAATTGCACCCCTTAATCCCTATAACGAGACAAAACATTGGGGTAATTTAAAACACACTTTGAATTGATTTCAAATTTACCCCTATACTAATTTTACCCCCTTATTTACATATGGCCCAGAGGTTGGACCCAAAATATTGAGCACCATCAAACTGTAGAAAAACATCATGAAACCTTTTTCACAAAACTTCTGAATATTCCGTTTCTAACCCTACTAAATGCTAGGTGATCTTTAGTGTTAGTCACTCTTTTAATTAATCCAAAGATATAATTTGAAATCTCCGAGTCTGCCTTTAATATCTCGTGGGGAAACCCACAAGGAAACCTTATGTGATCTCAAAGTTTTTAACCTTTGGACAATTATCCATCAACTTCATCATTGCGGAAGTTAATTCCGTCAACTTCATCATTGCTGTAGCTTATCACGTTAATTACTCTGGACATGGTCAAGATAATCCGTGATAAAATACACATTTTTGATGGGTAACAGCCTTTATTTCAGTGTCAAATAACTTTTATTTAGGTTTCGCTATTTTAACATAAAACAAAGATATACTAATATTAAGTACATCTGTTATTGACAAGTTCAATTTTTGTGTATGCTAGTCGCTTTGGGTTCACTAATTTCCATAATTCCTATGCATAGTGATGTGTACAAGACAGGCCAGTGACTCAGTGCAATTAGGATATCATCAATCCTATAGAGTATAGTTGGGTGCAAACATGCATGGGAAATTATACAAATATTACATACTTCTTGGACATTGTAAGTTGTGGATGTTATCAATGAGATAGAGCTTATTGACAACAATCCTACCTTATAGATATATCATACAAAATGTACTTTATCACGAGGGTGTTTACGCCCCCCCCCCGTTGTTTTTTTTTTTTTTTTTTTTTTTTTTTTTTTTTGGAGTACAATCATAATGAAAGGTTTATGGAGTAAATTAGTCCTATTGGCGTAAATGTAAACACACTACACAAAGTAAACCAAATGTCATCACAAATTAATTTCAAATTGTATTGTACAGAGTTCTTGCTGATGGCGGAATAATAGAGCTGACGAAAGATAACTTGACGATTGTTTTCCAGAAAAAGTAAATAACAGAATGGCAGAAATTGGTTCATATAACCACAAGATAAGTTGCCAAGGGGTATAGCGTTCTGTTCCTTGTAATTGCATATTTAACTTTGAAGTCTTAAATTAAGATGTTGAATAAGCCCCAGATCAATCGAGAGTAGCTTTGTCCAAGGTGGCATTACTTGAAGGTACTCTTTGTCAATTTGTTGTCCAGTTCACGGTTCACTTCTAGAACTATTGAAGGTTTAAAAAAAACTGCCTGTACTATCAGTACAAAAAACACAACAAGAGACCATAGTGAAGATAGTACCTTAAATGTTCTCTGAAGATCTTGGTGGTGACAGCCTGCCAAGCTGGGAATTGCAAGGGTTGACTAGCTTCCCGGTGAGAAATCGGCACACGCCGAAATCACTCGCCCGTTGTTCCCCGCAGTAGATATTAGTAGTTTTGGCCTGAATATCTTATAAAAAGATTAACCTGTTTTTCATATCTCCGTTAAGCAGAACAAGTCACAATTAATATCTAGCTGAATTGCAGCCCTGTTTGAACGGCAAAATTTTGGGCATTATGAAAAACAATAACTTCCTGTATGTGTCACAGACGTATCAAATTCATGGACCGTGCTAAATCACGATACAAGACTACTTTGGGCCAACGTTGGCACAACGAGTCCCGGACTTGGCCCACACGTTGCAAAAAGAACGTCTGAACAAACGTCCAATTTTGGGCCAGGGGCCATCGTTTGGTCAACTACCAAGTTTGACGTTGGCCATAACGTTTGATCCAACGTCAAGAAATAGTTGCGCCACCACCGTTTGGCTTATGTTGGGCCGGTGTCATTCAAGATTTAGTATTGCTTTGGTTTTTAACATTGTGCCAATTATTAATCAAAATCTTTGCGGTAGGTTGGTATTCTGTTTTCCTATTAAAAAGATTCCTCCATAATATAATTAAGGAATATACCGAATGTTAGCATTGTTTCAATCACTTTGAAGTTGACGTCAATGAAACAAGTTCCGACCAGTAATAGTAAACGAATCTATTCCGACAAGATAAGATCCATTTATTCTATGGTGTCAACAGGTTGAAACTGTTTACGTGGTGTCATGATTGCTTCTCATTTGAAGCCCGCAATACATTTTTAGCCTGCAAAATGTCAATTAATCCCCCATCCACTAAATAAAGACACTTAAATGTAGACCACAGGAGACGTTAAATGGTTCAAAAATAAAAATTATAAGAACATAAATGGAGTCGTCAAGACCACGCCCCGCAATTTCGCACGTTGGGCCAACGTTGGGCTGACGTTGTCTTAGTGCCGACATCCCCAAACAAATTAAATCAATGTTAGGACCCCCAATGATCCAAATTTCAAACCACTCACTTATTTAAAATCAAATTTACCTAACATTTACATTATTTTCATTTTCCATGACAACTCCTAATTCACAATTCCACATTCTCTCGTCGTAATCCTACGTTGCTTTGCCACCCATGTCAACCCATTTAAAGTAACTTTCATGACCAGTTTCTACATCCCCCCACGTTTGGCTAGACGTTGCCTGCAATGCCCGACCGCGACCCGCGTGAGACATTGCCAAACGTTGGGGCCCAACGTCCAATTACTATGACACAACTTCCAGCGTTTCTGCCTAACGTTGGCCCATCGTTGTTCCGAGTTGTTGGAACCCTTCAATTTGTAAGTCCCGGATGCCAACGTCCACTTTTAACGTCCGGTATCATTTCAAAAAACAACCATCGGGTTTTGGTTGGTAAAACAACGTCATATTACCGTTGGCTGGTGTCGAATAGCGACCGCGAACGTGCCGACCAATGGTGACGTTCACCCCGAACGTCGCCTTTCTATCTGGTAGTCCGTCTTCACCGTGAGCGGCCTGACAAATTCAATATACCAATTGTTTGCCAGTAAGCAATATACACTTTGAAGAATAAAATTGGTGAATGTGCATCATAAGTTGTCACACAAAATACTCGAGAAGCTAATACGTTGTGCAAGAAATTTTTGAAGCAAGTTAGTCACTTACAAGGGGACCTTCACAGATTTCATCAAGAATGTTCAGCATAAGTTTTTTGAAAGTTATTGAAAAAAATCAGTTCACCGTGGGATTTTTGAGTTTTCATTTTCATTTTAATGGACAAAAGTAAGCACGAACCTCTTTCCAGGTGTCGCTGAAATGGGGCAAACTTGTGATAGATTAACGGATTATGGCTTGATTACAAATTAATCAACTGTGTTTGGGCAAAGAATACTTATGACTCTTGGAAGAGAAACATCTGGCTAATCCCCGCTAATGAAGAAAAAGCCCCCCCAGTTCCGTGGGAAAGAAAACACAAAAAACATGTTTTGGGGCCTATGAGGTTAACATAAGCGCTCGGGAAACTTTCCATTTTTGTCGAGATGAGTCGTCAATTCTCACCAATATCTCGGGCAAAGACTGCAAAGATCGGATGTTAGAACATTTGGGTCTAATGATGCAGATGCGTCCGGGATCTGGGGGGGGTCACTCACTGATGTCGTGTTGGGTTGCTCCGGATAGCAATACTAGATGAGCCGTGTCCCTCTGATCATTTTTCTTGGATTAATTTTTTGTTGCAGGGACATTTCTAAAGGGTCAACTTTACGCAGGCGCCTTTGGAGCACGCAAGATCACAAAAGTAGCACAACAGAGATATATCCAAACCAGAAAACAATTAAATCTGTAAGGTAACGATAAAATTTTTTACCAAATATGATGTAAATGCACACCTCGCAGAACGCCTTCGTGCAGTTATCTTTCTTGAAGAATACACACCATACACTATGTACAAACTTTATGGTTTCTAATAAAGACATATCCAAACTACGCCGCTACAACAGCGCCCAAACTGCTTGTTAAAATGGTGGAGGGGACCGGATCAAAACTGCTACACTGTCTATAGCAATTACCAACTTGTGTTGAAAGTCACACACACACCAACTGCCAGGCCCCCCATATGTCCCAATCCCCGGTGGCTTGTGTAATTCGAAGTTAATGACAATCATTGGCACTGTAAACTATTAGACATAGATCCCTGTTAACATATCTGCAATAGCAATGCTGGCGATGTATACATGGTACAATCGGCGCCATGTTTTGTTCCGTTTGGTAACTACTACCAAAATGCCATGAAATTTCCCATCACGATTCCAATAACGACATGACCAAAATGGTGGCGAAAATCATATTTCCATTGTCCCTGCGTTTCAGGAATTGGACTCCGAGTACTCGACGAGGTTTTGACCACCCATATTACGTTTTGAGGGAGAATGGCATTTGTTTTCCATTTTTTGTCTGAAAATAAAAAAAATCAAACGTAAAATTGGTAGTAATTATCAACAGAAATAGTACATTTAAAAATACAAGCTTCGCTGAGAGGCAGTGGTTGAAGCAAGATAAACAAAAACATATTTGTTACTATTTTGTTTGTTTTGTTTTTGTTTATTGTTGTTGTTTTTTTTTTGGCTTGTTTTGTTTTTATCCTCTGTAATTGGATTTTTTTGTGTAAATAAAATACATCACAATTTGGGGGAATGTTAAAATCACAATATATACAGAACATCTTTGGGAATTGGCGTACTAAGCTTCAGCAAAAGCATTAAGGTCTTTATAACACATTTTTTATAAAATATTGGGTTGGTCTAAGTTCGAGTAAACGTTAGCAACATTTACAATACCTTTTTTTCACTTTTTATTGCTTTATAAGTCCATGAATTTTACGATTAGAGCCAAAAAACAAATTGTATAGAAACAACTTTGATGCGATAGTGTCGTAACATAATGTTAACACTTTTGAGCCTGTATCAAACGTTGCCTCAAAACCAAAACAAAAAAAACGTATTTCTACATGGTTCCACTAAAGTGGACTTTTAGTACCACCTTAAATATATTAATTTTTGAAAGAGATTGTTTTTTTTTCTTGAAAGTTAAACGTTATTTTTGCTAAAATGCTTGTTTGGTCGTGCTTTTTGATAGTGTCTTCTTTCCGAACTAATGGGTTCGGAAACTAGTTGTAAATTATGCGAGAGCCCAAAACTTTGTTATAACTTTTGCCACTTTAGCCATACAATGTGGAGAAACTGTCACCGAGGAATACCGTAACTTTACTAATAGCAAAGACAATTAACACTGCAATTTCATTTGGTATTGATCCTTCTTCATCATAAAAAACATTAGTTTGAAGAAAACGGTCCTAACCATTTTGTAAACATACTTATACAGATTAAGTAGAAGCAACAAATAATTACCATCTTCGTTTTACTCTCTAAGGTAATTATATAGCACAATCAGTCCACTTCAGTTTCCAAAATATTGCGAGAAAAACCAGGCTAAAGTTTTCTCTGTAAATAAATTGAATTAAACACTTTAAATTGTACTTGTTTTTCAAGATTGAAAGAACGGGAACTTTTAATGGTTTCACTTTGACTCAAGTTTCGTCTGTTGGGTTAAAACCATGAGAACTTGCTGATCCAAAGTTAACTCTTGCCCTTACATCAAGAGTTCTCTGAAAGCCATTTTATTCTTCTTCATAAGCAAACCCAACGATTGAGCAGAAATAACTCGGATTAAATTCTACCCAAAATCACGTTGCAAAATGTACGAAAAAGTGTATGGAAATTTTGCTGCCATAACCGCCTTAATTTTTTGTTCTGTATACATGTATAAAGCAGAATACGAACGAAAATGATATTTTTTCATATCAATTCTTTTTTACGTCTCTAAAAACTATTCAGTAATAACACGACCTAAATGGCTTACCTCTATATTGCACACCGGCTACCATAATTCCCCGAGAAGATCATACAGGCATCATAGATGGCAATGAATTCAAAACTGTTTACAGAGCTTTATAAGGTCTCAATAGTGTGTTGGGTTTACCCTCCTCCGCTACGAATGTGATGATCAAAGTGGGCAATCTTATCTTGCCATGCAGGTGACCAAGACAAACCGTCCAAACAAGCGATTGCGCAGAGCTTATTGTTTCTTCGAATGGATAACGTTATGCGGAAACACCCGCTTCTAAGTCTCCTCGTAGTTTTGCTAATTTTGATGTCTTTTGTGCTTGAGGATTACTTTTCACTGAGGTTGCTTTCTTAATGAGCCTATCTCCAGACTACCTTCATTATTATGCATCGACCTGAATCGGCAATATCGCTGTTTACTTCAAAGAAGTATATGATATGCTTTTTTTTTTTCGAGTAAAATGGACAAAATGATAATAAGTATACTTTTGTATTTAGAAAAACAACTGCCTAATTTAGCAAACAAATAAAGGTATGTTCAGAATAGAGGGTACGAAATTCCTATAACTTAGAAAAATCCCGAATTTTTGACATTAACAATAACATTGTTGACTAAGCTTGGGACGTGGGTTTGTCATGTTTGTAACACTGAATGTCAAATATGACTATTTCCAGTGCTATTATATAATCTAAATGTCCATGTTTATCCCCCTGGCTTGAAAAGCAGTTAGGGGGGAGTTTAAGTCCGATTTAATCCAGATTTGGGGTTAAGGTGCAAGAGGGGTCATCCATGATATGGATGATGTCAAGTTCATGGACCAAGGTCAAGGATCATCTGCTCTGAGGTCTGTTCCAGACGTCATCTCTTGACAGGGAAACGACGCAGTTTACCTTGCTGTATTTTGCTTATTTGGTAGAGCGTAGACCTACTGGATGAGTATTATAGTCTGTGGGGGTGCTGAGGTCCTCGTTCAATTTCCTGACAGGACCACTTTTGCATGGATTGTCAGGTACTCAAATCTGGATTAATCTGTACAAGAGCTAATGATTAAATTGGCAACTCGCTCTCCCTATGGTTCAGATGTACGTTCGTGGACCATGATAAGCCCCCCGTCCTTCGGAGGGACGTAATAATCTGTCGGTCCCATGAACATAGAGTCCCAGTACCTGTTCCTTCACATTACAACAGGCAAATTTCGAAGGATAAGGGTTATACCCCTGGCTGTCCAATTCCCGTCTCGGTAAATGACCCAGGCTTTCTTGGGTTATCTCGATGTTATTGAAATAAATCAAATTTAAAAAAAGTGAAATTATACTGTTTAAAAAACCTTACATTCTTAAATTATTGTGTTTGCCGGAAAATTAATGACCGGGAAAAACATTTTAGGGTCCGCCCCTGTGTAATTATAACCCAGGCCGATTGATTTTGACTTAAAAATTTGCTCATGTAATTATGTTGGATTTTGGTGTCCTTATTAACAATATGCAGCAGCTAATACATTAGTACAACAATTTAGAAGACTATAGGAGCGTTCCTTTATAAATGCCGTTCTTACCAAAGAGGTTCATTAGAAGAGGCAAAACTTTACGGTAATCTTTTTAGAAATTCAACACCGTCTTCGCATGTTTTTTGGCCGACCAACAAGAAAACCTAGATACCAACAATAGAAGCCAATGGCTGCCTCCGCTTCTCCAACATACGGTGGGTGCCGCTTTGCATAACCACTAATCGGTAGTGATCAAATTATTTAATGTGTTTTAGAGGTGGCCAGGTTTAAAAATAGTGTACCTGGATCATTGTGTGCTCAGATCCTACTTGGTTTCTCATAATGCTCGCGCTTAGGTTGAAAGATGTATTCATTGAGGCGGTTTATGTAAATCAAGACGACGATGTGTCATTTCATTCGTTGTGTGTTCATGGGTAGGACAAAATTTAACCACCCAATAGCACCCAACCAACCCAACATCCAAACAAACTGATATTTTGGCCGGATTGTTTGTTCGAATTGTACATTATGTGTGTATAACACAAGCACCCAAACTGATAATTATTCCGTGCAATATTCAAAATGTCAGCTCAGCTCCCAGCACGGACCGCTGGTTTTGAATGGCTTCATAACCCCCCTTTGTTCTTACCCCTTCTCAGGCAGTTGAATTTTCATTTCAAGATCCTAACAAAATATAGGGTTTTTGGGTGTTTTAATTTAAATTCCTAAGCAAATTACCCAACAATCCTTCTTATGCGTATGAGATTGTTTTAGTGCGGTTCTTCTAATTGGTTCCCGGCTAGATTGTTAAAATTCTTTCAAACTTAAATCTTAATTATATTAAAAAAATCATGAAAACTGTTATAAGGGTATTCAAACATCATTGGTCATCGGCGCATGAGTTGGGACCCCATTCTGTGAACATGTACTAAATCAGGAAAAACCATAGGTTTTTAATTCAAACATTTATATAGTCAAAGTAACATGGGATTTCTGGAAGTATAACATTTTCTAAAAAGAGTAAACATGGTAATCACAATGTTGTATATCAGGGGTCTTTGAATATACACAAGAAATCACTTGGTATCACAAATCTAACATTTCCAGACAAACACATCGTAAAGCCCCGTGTTCTGAAGGCAATAGTGGAGCAGGCACCAGAACAATCTAAAGAGTCCACAGAAGCATGTGCATGATAATACCAAGATACCCACCTGGAACTTGAAGAATGTAAGAAAAGCTAGAATGACATCTTGATTGCCATAAGAAAATCTGCAAGGAAACTTTGAAGAAGTCAATGAAATTAAAAATATCGGAAGTCTGTAATCTTTTTAAAGCGACGGAGGAATTTTTTTGAGTGACAAACCATTTATCTCAAATTTCACTGGACACAGCAGCGTTCCCGGAACCACCGTAGTTGGCGTAGCTCACGACTAGGGGCTTTGCGGACGCTTTCACCATGTTTTTTCGTATGAAAATACCAGAAATCACCTAAAACTCCCCCAGATATCTAGATGTAGCCAACACTTTTAAAATTGTATCGCATGGGACGCCTTCGAATGGTTTCATCACAGGGTTGGAGACGCTGAAAAACACATACTAAACATCATACATCTTAGCCAAAAAGTGAATTTTTTGATTTTCTTTAAATGACCCGTGACGTTACGATATCATCAGAGGGGGCAGGATGGGCATTGGAGGGGAAGGACAATGAATCACATGACTGCATGATTAAGCCGTCTTCGGAAGCATTCGGATGCTCGGGAAACGTCATACAAACAATCTTTTCTCTTCAAATTGATACCAAATTTGACCGATTTTGGAGTAATTGTTTAGATCTTACAATCGAATCATTATTCGCTACTCAAAAGTGTAAATTTAGAATTTTTTGACGTTGTTTTTAAGTAGGTAAGGTTTACCCAGGCTTAGTATTATATTTTCAACACTAATTAATAACATCCTGCTTAGCTCAGCGGTTAGGCCCTCGTCCCTTGATCCTGAGATCCAGGTTCGAATCCCATCCGGGGCGCACTATTTTTTTTTCCTTCCTCTTCACAATCTTCCTATAATTAATCTTTTAGGCACTAAGTATTCAAATTAAAACTAATTTTAGAATTTTTATTTTCTTTTTTTTTTCTGGAAAAATACGTGTTATAGGTTCCGGTTCGGACCGATCAAATGAATACACTCGAACAAGACGAAAGTATTGTGAATACCGAACCAAAGGATGGTGAAAGCTGGCCATACACTAAGCAAATATTATCATGATAATGAATTGATGAAAAACATCCGCAAAATCGGTAGGTGAGAGAATGCATTCCCCGTATGGCACTTGGCGTCGAAACCGGGGCGGACAGAACGTACAGGTACGTCCCAATAATTTTGCCCCTCGCCCTGGCGCCCCCCCGTTCGGCTTCCAGAATACCATTACGAAATTTGCAAGAACTCTACAATGACGACCTCTGTACTCATCTAACAATTAAGTTATGACTACCGTCTCTTTGCCTTGCAGAACTCTAGTAAGAAATGGCACCCCTATACTAGTGTCACCATAAAGAGTTTTATAATAAACTGATCCCGCTTCTAAGAGCATACGTGCAGACGTATGTGAAAGATGACTCTCTAAACGAATGACTGAAGTCAACGTTCAACATACAAATGCTCTTGTGACGCCCCCATATACTGGTCGTCCCATTTGAAGGAATAACTGAGCGCCTTGAACAAAAAATCTGGACGTCTAATAGGCAATAGCACCCTGTCAATACTGATGCCGCCGGCCCAGTGAAAAGAAACCGTTGCGGAGAAGTGACTGCACTGGCACCTCTATACTTCATACTTGTCATCCAAAGCCAAGGAAAACAGATGCCGCCCCTTTAAAGCGCAAAAGAGCAATTGATAAGAACGCAAAAGCAACAGCGCCCTGCTGAATTGGCTACACTATTTACCCTTGACACCCATATGGAACAAAATTGCACAGGCGATACATCTTGAAGTAATAAACTGATGCCGCCCCACTAGACGCAAATTTGCATATGTCCGATGATGACCCTAAGGCTCTTCTGATTATCAATGAAATTATGAAACTGATGCTCCGCCCTTTAGAAGCACATTTGTAGAAGTCTAACAACTAGCGGTGTCCATATTCTGGTTATCCAATAAAGTAATGAAGTCTTAAGATTTTGAGCAGACCTATATAAGCGGTGGCGCGCCTATTCTGGCTATGCAATAAGGGCATGAACTAATGGGTTTATGGCGGCCATTAAAAGGAAATTTACACCAGTCTAACCAGCAATTGGAGCCACTGGTCATATCCAGTGAATCAAACCGATGCCGCCCCTCGAACATGTTGAAAACAATACTGCGAACGTTTAACAAGCAATGATGCCCCTTAAACTGGTTATCCAATAAGTAAGAAACTTATGTCGCCCACTAGAAATAATTGCAAAGTCTATACTCGGGGACAACTTTCCTACAAACCTTTGACAAGCACGTTACTGTGTTTGAACACAATCGTCTTAATTTGTCTGTTGGGGTGATCTGCTGTTTTGTCTTACTTATAATTTGCATCACAGGATGTTGCACGCGCTGAAAGCTCGCTCACGTCACGTCTACAACGCTCGTCAAAGGTTTCCTGTCCTGGAGTATGACAAGCATATTCTTCTATTCTTGTTATCAAGAAAGTATGAACTTTGCAGAAGTCTAACAAGCAATTGGACCATTGATCATCCCATGGGTCATAAACTGCTGCCGGCCCTTGGAAAAAAATGCAAAAGTCTAACAACAATGGTACCCATTATACTGGTTATCCAATAAAGTAATGAACGGATGTCGCTCACAAGAAGGCAAATTTGCAGATCTAATAACATGGCGGCCTCTTGTTCTGGTTATCCAGCAAAGTAATGAATTAATGTCCCCGTTAGAACAAATTAACAAAAACCTTGCTAAATTTTACAAAAATGGGGCCTTTTGGGTGGTAAATTTGGCTTAGCTTTTCTAAAAATGGTGTCTGGGTGAAACTTTTCAAATAATACTCCCAAAATAGGGGTCTTTTGGGTTGATGTGGTGACATTTTCTAAAAATAATATGGGTCCCTGGGTGACCACGATGCTGAAATTGTGGGTCTTAAACACATACATACGCTCACCCACCAAAACCTCCAAAATGAGAGTGCCCTCCACCCCAGAAACGCATGGCCTCTCGCATTCGTTGTCCTTTCTCTGAAATAAAAGGCTGATGTTGCTGCCTTTTTGCAGACGTCTCTCATAAGCGAAAGCACCAGTACTGGACTGTCGTCCAATGAATAAAGACTTTCAATTTGTTCTATCAAATTTGCATGAGAAAATATGTTTTAGAAAATAAACATTTCTAGGGGTTCATCTCCCGCACCCACCCTCTGTCGCTTCGGTGCCTACAGAAACTCTTTATAATCAATTGACTTATGGTTTGTTAAATAAACTTGAGAAAATGTGTTTTGGAAAATGAACATTCATGCAAGGGTTCCGGTGCTTCGCGCGAGAGTTACACCAATCTTCCACCCCCCGCGCCACTTGATATATGAATTCCCAATGGACAACTTTACTTTTAAAACGGAAAACCCTCACATGCCTTATCTGTAAGGGCCCATTAATCTTATTTTGGTATAAGCCTTATGAGTGACACAAAATTTACAAATTTCACAATGTTTCTATCAATTTTGTACTAGAAAATGTGTTATGGAAAGTTAAACATTTCTTAGGGGAAACACTCCAGACACTCACCCCGTGGCCGCTTGATATAAGAACTCTCCATGCTCGATTGACTTATGGTTTGTTAAAAATAACACCTAACATTAACTTTTTTACTTTTTAAGGCCTTTGATCTTATAATGTGAACCGTATGCTAATTTTCAAATTGTTCATCAAATATCACGAGAAAATGGAACTGAATTGGAAAATGAGCATTGCAAGGATTCCGCACTTCGCGCTAAAGGGGCAACCTCCCACATTCACCATTGCCGCTTCCAAGATCAATTGACTTATGGTTTGTTAAATAACAAGCTTACTTCTTAACTCAATTTTACTTTTAAGACGGTTGATCTTAAATGACTATATTCCTTATTAAGTGAACCTTTGCTAATTTCACATTGGTCCTCCATCAAATATTCACGAGAAAACGTACTTTGGAAAATGAACATTGCAAGGGTTCCGCGCTTCGCTCGAAAGGGAGCCACCTCTCCCACGTCCACCCTTGCCGCTTCATATATAACTCTACAAACGTCATTGACTTATGGTTCGTTTCAATAAAACCCTACCCATTAACTCAATTTTACTTTTAAGACCGTTGATCTTATATAACTATATTCATTATAAAGTGACCCTTTTGCTAATTTCAAACTTGTTCCATCAATTTTTCACGAGAAAAGTGCTTTGGAAAATAAACATTGCGAGGCTTCCGTGCTTCGCGGAAGGGGTACACCTTCTCCCATCACCCCAGACATTAAGAGAACATATTTAAATCTTCTGTGTAGGCCTACTTTTTTTGTAGACAAATGGAAGTTCCAGTCCTGTGAAGCGCGATGTTCAAAACATGTTCAAAATGGCATAATGGCTTAATTAGAAACGTATATGATTACAGTTCCTAAATAATTTAATAGAATTTTCGGCCCCCGAAAGGGAATAGGTTGGCGAGCCCCACCACATGCGGTACGTCCCAACGTTAAAAAAAATGCGTCGACGGCCGATGCCGTATGGGTAATGCATCCTCTCACCACCAGAATCCTTCATCAACAACAATCATTCTCCACGTGAAGAGCATACACAAACTTATGTGCAACATCAAAACAGTTTCAGACATGTACCACCTACCAGTACAGTGAAATCCCTTCAGCATGCCTTCAACAAACAACCCAAGGGCCCTTGAAAGTTTTTGGAATTTTCATTATTGATGAGATATGCATTTTATTGGCGCATGTCTATACCCATCATGCCCCCACCCCATGCGCCCCGGGGGATGCGCCACAACATCTACAAATATACCGCGCCCCTTCATCTGGACCGACGCAACACAGGGCATCTAGGCCTATCTCTAGTTCCGAAAACTCTGGATCGGTTGTAGACCACCTACCGAGAACTTTTCGAACGTTATCTGGACAAACAGGTGGCAAAGAAAACCAAAACCCTTGTTTTGAACTGGCCTGCTATCGTAATCGTTCCCATAGAAAACCGTGCTTTGACTTTCTGTGTGCACGACAGGAAACTACTAAATCATCATCTTATTACATAAAGACGGCGATTCGGCTTATTCACTTCAGGTGTGATCTAATACATTGGTAAGCATTCCAAATATGGTCAAAACCGGTCGAGAAAAGTGGGGGCGCTTCTTCTTCCTGGAAATCCCCTCATGTCTCTCTTAACCATCTGAAAGTTGGAAGGAAAAAGTCAAAAGTAGGAAGGCTACGGTGTAACACCAAAGACAATGGATTAACAGCGGCCGGAGTAGCTGGTATAACCACTTCAACAATCTTTTTGGAAACTTTCCAGATGTTTTAAAAAAGATGAGGAGATTCCAGAGGTATTCAGTCCACTGCCAATCAGAACAGGTGCCTTTGACATTGGAGAATTCCAGAAAGCTAAGGAAGCTGTGAGAGAATGCAAACGATTTGGAGAAGATGGCATAGGCCTACCCCTGAGGTAATTTCAAGGTGAAGCATTGATGACATAATCCTTGTTTTCTGTAGCGAAGCTCTTCTTAAAGGAAATAATCCAAACCAATGGTCAATATTGAATCTGTTATAGTGCCAAAGGTCATGAGCAGAGGAATCGGCCTCAGTTCATTCGTAACCAAAATATCATTATAACCGGATGATTTTATATGGAATCAGACCCCATTTAGATGACAAACTCAGACCTAAGCAATGTGGATTCAGAGAGCATATCAGCAATTGAACAAATTCTTGCCCTTAGAAGAATCCTGAGGAAATAAAGGAAAAGAACCTGCCAGCAGTATTTAAATTTCATCGATTTAAAGAAAGCATTCGACACCATTCACAGGGGAAAGATGCTCAAAATACTGAAGGCATATGGTATCCCTGGTAATCAGTAGATGCAATACAAGACTCCTACACTGAAACCATGGCAAACGTGACCACCCCAGATAGAGGGACGGATGTATTTGAAATTTTTGCAGGGGTTCTACAACGTGATACTCTTCCAGCTTATCTCTTCGATCTTCATCACACTTGTTTTACCTTAAAGCTAGAAAGCCCAGGCGCAGCAGAAGAGTAGGTCCACGTAACATCACAGACCAAGATTTCGCAGACGATATTGCGCTACTATCAGATACCCTGAAGGAGCCCATGTCAAACAAAGAATTGTATGGCGACCTCCCCCAAATCATCTCCATCCAGAAAAAGGAAGAGAAGGCTACAGTTTGCTGGGCACTGCACGAGGAGTAAAGGGGAAAGTTGTGTCAGAACTGGTGACATGAAAACCACCCCAAGGCAAAAGATCAGCCGGACTAGCAGCTAAAGCCCCGGCTAAAACATTTGTGGATATACGTCATCAAGACACAGGCTTTGCCATCAGTGAAATTGAATCATACATGCAGTACAGGAGACTACGGACGTCGTTCAACAGAGAAATAACTTCTTTTGTGTTAGTGAGACTGTGACCGATGGAACTTGCACAGAATAGCGCTGACCGCTACCTATTATCCCTAACATTCCTAGAGGAAACCTGACGATCACCGCAAAAAAAAAGGTAGCGTTATTTTTCTTGTTACCTCTATGGGAATTTCCCCCTAAATCAAGGGAGGGGTCCCGCTCCGTGATTTTTTTTTCAAAAGTGCATTTAAATGCATTAAGGACATTATGGATTAGAGCTTTAGAACATTGTTGCTTCATATCATAGCCTGTACCACCGGACTTAAGCCGATGTGATATCATGTACAGCGAAAAAGCAGAAGTTATTCTATTATAAAATGTGCGATAAGTATATAGAGATGACGACGAAGTATTTGACAAAATGTGAAGAAATTCACAATCAAGTACAGTTTTATACTTTCAGAACTAAGAAGAGTATAAGGTTAGAATCTACAATCTTGAAAACGTACATTTCAAATATGAATGCATAGGCTTTCCAGTTTATAGCACCGGCTTGGTTTAAACGGGATGATACAAGTGTGTAATATGTGTGCAGAAATCTTAATTTTTCTTAGTTCATTATAATTATCTAGGGAGTATTTTGATGCTTATCGTTTAAAAGCTTATTGTTACAAAGCAGCCCATATGCACTGTTAAACAAAATCTTCGTAAATTTACACGCACCGTTAGTAAATGCTAGTAATTTTACAGATTGCCTTTGCTCTCAAATGGACATTTTTGTCGATTTTCTTTCAAACCTGATTTTAAGGTATAGTAATGTTTATGGCACGTTCAAAAAATAGACCGTCTATGGATAATTCGTATTTTACAGTCATGTAAGTTTACAGTGATTTCTAATAGTGCATCTTCGGCCGTTCTGAAGAAATCTATTGCAGGAATTAACCATTTGCCCACTCACCTTGGATATACTCATACTGTGAATAAGTCCTGATTCATTTTCGTAGTTATTTCTTATTAGGGTTTCGAATACATTACCAAAATTAGTCGAAAATAAGCCGTGCTGGTTTTGTCCACGGGGGGATTCTTATGAGTTCCTTTGCGTTGGTTATCTTAAAGGTCCCAGGAAATGAGATGATTAAACACTACTCCAAATCTTTTACAGGGATATTCCGTTCCAATAAACAGGACCAGAAAAAAGAATACGCTACCATAGTGACGTACTGTGAAAAAAACTATTGGATTTCAGTCAGTTCATGAATAGATTCCACCAGTCACCTGGAATGTTCTATTACTCTCTGG
Organism: Ophioderma brevispina; assembly: GCA_023653785.1. NCBI lineage: Eukaryota > Metazoa > Echinodermata > Ophiuroidea > Amphilepidida > Ophiodermatidae > Ophioderma > Ophioderma brevispina. Next base: position 23,798 of record JAMKCH010002756.1, read on the forward strand.
AAAAAAATTCAGTAGATTCACTAATGATGCATCACCAACCCAAAATATTGAATGCTTTCTCACCCCTTCTTGAAGACTTGACACAAACCACATACCATGCTCTTTGCATTTCCTGGGACCTTTAAACTGACAGTGGGTAATTTTGGTGAAATGGTTTTACATTTCTAAAAGAGCTTTAATGTTCAAATGTGACTTTTTGTTCCTGGAACGTTTTAAAAGTAAATATAATCTTAAAACCTCTGGCTTGGATGGAACTTATATAAATAAGGCCAAAAAGATTTTTATGGCCTGGTTTTAAAATATAGACGTGTACGTGAAGGCAAATTGTGAAAAGAATGAACATCAATGATTATGAAACACAAAATGTTACATAACCTATATTAATGCCGGTGTCATGTGACTGGTGCCACAAAGTGGTTATATATATATTTGTAATAACTTATGCGTTTAGATGTGCCAAAAGACTCGGGATAAGACATGGAAAACACTCTCTAGTAGTCTTATTCAAATGAGTGACACCTCATAAAGTCTGAGGTCTGTCATACACCGTGAGAGGGAAGAGGATTTATTTTAATGGCCACAGGTAAAAAAGGTTCATTTCTTACGTTATATTACTTACAATATGGCAATCCAACCTTGGATCAAAGATTAGAGCAAAGCGGATTATGATCCTTGACACACGGCCAACAATGGGAATTAGTCTTTTATATTCGTTAACGGACCAACTGAATTCATGAGCTTCCAGTAACGCGATCTTTGCAGTAACTTTGTACCATGATCACAATATGTTTTGTAATGGAACCAAAGACCTAGTCCCAGACCTGGCCAAGGATTAAACCCTAACATCCCATCTCCACCTTTTGTTAACGCGCTATAACGCCCAATAATTCTTAAGGTCATCCTGGGGTAAAAATTTAGCCCAATGCTCAGATTTTTGTTGAAACTGGTGTCAAGTTTTGTTAATTGTTTGTATTGTCTAATAGGAATCCAAAATGTTTATTTTCACAGTGTGTGACCTTTGGTTAGCTAATTACATGGCAAAAATGTAGTGCAAGGGTTACATGGGTCTGGTGGTTGCAATTGTGAATATCACTAAATCAGTTGAAATGTGGCTTTCTGTTTCATGTCATGACAAGAAGGAACATTTTGCCACCACTTTGAAAAAACCTCTGGGTCATTCCCCCCCAGGTGACCTTTCACCATATGGGCTATACCACTTTAACAGTTGGAACAACTATAGGCAAAGTACATCCTTGTTTTTTTTTCTATCCTTTACGGAGACCTGGGGCCACTTGGTATTCAAAGTGTATGAAATGCGTGAACAAGAAAACCGCGTAAAAAGGGTCCCTCTTTTTTCCAACAGGCGATGTACGCGCGTACATTGATTATAGGATGTCAAAAACAGCCAAATAATTGCAAAGGGTATGTTTTTTGTAAATCCGAAATTGTGATGTACGCGAGAATTCAAAATCATCAACAATCATTGGGCTATTCCCGAAAAAAATGCCCCCCCCGGCATGAGGGCGCCGGAATTCCAGATTTTTATGTCACCTTTTGAAAGTGAACCTCGTTTGGAATTACAAGCTGGAATTCCCACCATTTTAGTTATAGAGGGTGACGGAATTCCCGTGTTTTTATGATTTTTCAGAGTTAAATTCCAGCAAAAAATCAATAGTTTTTAACGCCCTCATCCTCCTAACCATAATCATCTGGGAATTCCATTTTTTTTACATTGGTAGTTTTTAGGAATTCCTGGAATTTTACGGAGGTAGTGTCTAAAATTCCTGATAATTTACGGAAGTTAGCGTCTGGAAAGTAGCAACACGAGCAAGCCGAACACACCATGCTTGCTTACTTCTTTAAGGTAAGCAAAAACTGACAAAAAGACTTTGTTTTATGGGTAGCAAAACAGACAACAATGCCTTGTTTTTATCAGACAAGATGGAGGCGCTGGAAGGGAGCGAGGTTGTTTTTTCTAGTCGGTGGAAATACTTCTTTAGTGTGCATTTCGGAAGTTCATGTTCACGCATCATATCCACCTTTGAATACAACTGGCCCCCCCTGGGAAGGAGACGAACATGTTATGTACATTAAAAACACACAAATAACATTGCCCACCCCCCCCTTGAATGAAGGGGGAAACAGTCCCGAAAATTTGAACCCCATCATTTTTTGTGACAGTCTAGGCCTATTGCAAAACCAACGCAACAAAATAATTTTAGCACGAAAATCCGTACGGGAAATCATTAATCCACGCTAGTAGTAGCAGTTCAACCATTTGCAAAGGAGGCGAGCGCTCTCACCGCTACGTGTCCTATTTAGCTTGTCTATTATCATTACCGAAAACATCAATGCAATTTTAAGAACTTTTAGTGATACCGTTTTCTTTATATTTTTTTTACAGATTTTTGATCAAGGTTGAGATTTCCACAATGAATGAAAATGCTTCTCCTATCTTTGCTCACAACTGGATTAGTTGCAATAAAATGTTTGCAAAATGAAGTGCCGGTTATGATGTCAATAAAGTAATAAATAAATAACAACACAAGTTATAAATAATAATAGAAAGAATTATTATTATTATTTTAAATAATTATTAAATATATATATCCCCGAACGTCCCCTTGAGGAAGATCTGACGATCACTGGGCAAAAAAGGAGTTAGCCCGTTATTTTTCTGTTATAGATCGAGGGGTACTTCCCCTAAAACAAGGCAAAGGTCCGTTCCGCGATCTTTTTCAAAGTTTTTCTTTAAATGCAGTTAAGGCGTTCGGACTATATGCTTAAATTAATATTCAATTACCATTTGTTATCCATTTGACGGAAAAAAAAAAAAAGCGTCAAGAGGCCACAGGGGGCATATATTGAAGCAATATAATGTGATATGTGTATATTCCCCGTATAGTAGTTTGTTCATGCTAAAAATCAATGTTGTTGCTCTGTTTGGGTTTCAATAGGTCATAGATGCAGGAAAATGATGGATTCAAATTTTCGGATGATTGCCCCCTTTCTTCAAGGGGGAAGTTAGTACAGGGAAAAATTGTAAAATCGAGTGTGTGGAGTAGTAAATTGTGTTTTAATGTACATAAAATGTTCGTCTCCTTAAGGATGAGAAAAGTATTATTTGCCTATAGCGTTTTCAAAACCTTCAAAACCTGTATTTTATACACAGCATTATAGCCCATAATGGTTCAAGGTCACCTGGTGGGGGTGCTCAGATTGTTTTGAAAGTGGTTGTCAAAATGATTCCTCTTGTCATATAACTGAAGCAGAAAATGGCATTTTAGGGCCTAACTTGAATTGGTGATGTCACCATTGCAACATCCAGGGACGGTTTTTGTGGGACATGTAGACCCCTCATACATTTGCTATGCAATAGTAACCAAATGTCACACACTTTTTGAAAATAATACCATTTTTGGATACCATGAGGGACAATTTCGAAACGTGTCCCATGATGGAATGGATGGTTGGGATAGATGGATGGACAGACTTGTTGGGAGGATGGGTGGATGAGGAATGGATATGGATGGATGGTTAGGGATAGAGGAGGATGGATGGATGGATGGAGGGATGAGGGAGGATGGATGGATGGATGGATGGAAGGTTGGATGGAGGATGGTGGAGGAGGGAGGGAGGGAGGGGAGGGACGGGCGGATGAAATGGATGTGATGATGGATATAGTTGGATGTATTAGATGGAAAGGTGGGGGGGGGGATGAAATGGCTGATACTATGGAGGGATGGATGGCTCTGTACACTGTGGGGTACGGTCCACTTTTTGCTATTTTAAACAAAATTTATAAAAGGTCCAAAATTTGAATGGATGGATGGAAGACCAGACGGACGGACGGTGGACGGACGGACGGGACGGACGGATGGAACGGACGGATGGACGGAAAGGACGGACGGAGCGGATTAATTAAAAACAATCAGGGGTCAGCAGCGGAATGCCTGATTGGTTCAGTCAGTTATGTGAAGGTTACGGGTGTTTGGGTTAGAGCTGTCATGTTTTTGATGCCATGCTGCGGCTGTAGGTTTTGTGGTGCTGTGCTTTACTTTTGACTTCATGCTTTAGCTTGACAAAAAAAATGCAAACTTCACGTTGTTTTTGACGTAAAACTCGTATCAGTAAAGATACATTTTCATATTTTTCTAAAGGGTGAATTTAAATTCTGCACCCCTTGGCTGCGGTTTATGCCGTTCATGGCTTCATGCAGTTAAAGTAAGTTACATTGCGACTCGTAGGTGTTGGTTAGAAACCAAATTTATAATTATTAGTGTAATATTGCTAGAGTTGAAGTGCACTTTAGATTGAGAAATTAAGACAGTCTTTAAAAAATATCAAAGACTGAGAATCCATAGACATCTGGGCCGGAGCAAAAATTATCGGTTTGGGATTCTGATAAATTTAATCGCTGACATAATTTTTGGTAACGGATATTTGCAGGACGTCGTGGGGAAGAACACTCTCACTATGTCGCAAACGACAGATGACGTCACACCTACACAAACAAAATCCATGCGGAGGGCTGTCAAAAGGCCAGAGTACGGGAAAACTCCAAAATCGTGGTCTTTGCCTGCCCCTGCCTCATTTACTAATCTATAGAGGTTAGTTGTAGAGTACGTCCTACTTGTTCATTGTTTTTTATTTCTTATATACCGTATAAAATGAAAACGTGTTTTATTTCCCGATTGAGATCTCATTCAAAGGTTTTTGATTTTGCAAAACTTTCAGTAATAATTTGCTCTGAAAAAAAAAGAAACGTACCTAGGCTAATTTGGCAAATAAAATAAAGCAAAATGTTGAAATATGGAACGAAGGGAAAAATGGGGGAGAGGGAGAAGGAACATATGGACAAATAACTACGACATAGTGGGGCTCGAATCCAAGACCCATAAGAACCCAATTCTTTACCGACCGGGCTACCCGGGCTTGCGACAGGTAGATGTTACACTGATATATATGATCGCTCTATTGTTTTGCAAGTATTTTATTGAATACTAACTAGCACTAGAAGAAATTCAACTGAGTGCCTTAAAAACTGGGCTATTGACTATATAAATTATACATTTATTTAAAGTAATATGTATATTAATTAACTAAGCTCTTCCGTGATTTGACGTGCCGGGAATTTTGCGAGAAGTTCCGAGACTTGTCGTGTGTTATAGCGGTTTTCAATTTTGGCAGCAACGACCGTCGGTGCCGATAGCACTTTCTATATTTTTACCACAATATTAGTGTTTATGGGATTGGAATTTAGTTTCTTGCACCACTTAAAATTCGGCACCTTTAACATCGCGCTCTATTTCGTTAACATTGCCGAATTGGTAGGCCTGTGGAGAATACTAAATTCTTCCGTGTTCCTAGAAACAGTCTCAACTAGGATAATGCAACTTATTAGTCTTATCGAAAAATGATGTGTAACAGGAATAAGCTGGCCAACCCTTTTGAATTATCGGATCTCGCGAATACGCTGGCAATGCAATCTATTCGCATTACGATAACACCAATTAAACAACCTCATCTAATTTGCATTACGACAATGCGAATTACCTGGCAACCCAATCTAAATTTGAATTAATTTAGGCCAGAGGAATGAAAGTTTGATTGCGTCCGGACAGTTTTAAACGGCATGGGCTTTATTCATTATTTCATTCTGCAATTTTATTAGTTATCTTGCGGGTTTCCAGCCAGAGTTGACAGATCAATCACAGAAATGTTGTCATGTTCCGAGACTGCACGCCGTAGTTCTATTGTTATTGTGTAATTGCGTAAAGTTTAAAAAAGAAAATATTTAAATTTAAACTTGTTTTTTGTGTGAAGAGCATTTTATGCCAAATATGAATTTGCAGGTTTGGAGCATGCGGGCGGCGGAGAAATCTAAACACGTCATTCCCATGGCTTACGAAAGGAGAATTACTTGGCAACCACATATACTCGCATTACGATATAATGCGGAAACATTACTCTTATCCAATTCTTTTGTTGATTTAGGGTAGTGTCTGTACGTAGCAGTGTTTTCATAATCCTGGACGAGACATGCGTGATCTCTTTGCAATGACCGTCTTAAATGCAAAACCCTGTCCCGGGGTCGTATTGGCGGGAAAGGGGACGTACATAGCTACATGTCCAAGCAATTTACTGAGTCTGAAGTGTAGTGTGTACAGGCATGACGGGGTTTGTAACAGGGGCCGCGTGTTGGTGTCCAGGGAGGCAAGCTCCATGGCCTTGTTTTCTGGTGTGTATGTTGATTGTGGCCCAGTGTTGATTTTAGTATTTAATTTTTTTCCCTTGCCCTCTCCCTACTCCCTATTACTGTCACCCCCTCTGCTGTCACCCACTCATGGCTGGAACAAGTGAAGAATTGGAAAGCTCCTTCCAGATAAAGTTGGCATTTGGAGGGAACAAGGACATCGCCGGCTAAGAAACTGAAAGGAGGCCCTCTATAATCATCGTCGTTATATTTCACCATCAAGTTTTGAGTTGGTGTTGTTCAAATACTTACATGAACAAGGTGTTTGTATCCCCAAAATACACTTGCTATCAGAAAAATTAGAAAAAATGAGACACTTCAGGGGCATGCTCTCTGGAAAAAGGAAAGCTTAGAGGCATGCCTCCATTTCAATGACCGTTTATTACTTTTAGAAGAAAAAACAGAAGATTTTGCATAGCTGCCCCTTGTTGTGGAGCTTGTAGTGACGCGGCGCCTAGATAGACCTCCTTAGTCTTACTAAGTATGACAGGAAGCAATGAGGCAGCCCTTATAACAATACCCAAATGACCTATTAGCCTATTATGCTAAGATTTGGATTATATAACGTCTTCACACCAAGCCGACTCTGGAATACAACACAATGGCCATGACGCGCATTTATCTCATGAACAGTTAAATATTACTATGAGCTAAAAATCCCAATTCCCATGGCACAGTTCACAGCTTTTCATTCACCATTGTATTGAACAAAACATCCCATGTATTTTATTTAGTCCGATTGATGATACCCAGGACATGCATCGTCAGCTGTTGGTAACATGGGCCCATCCACGGATACTGACTGAGCCCTTGCCGTAGATTAGGCATGTCTTACCGCATGTGATGTTGGTTATGGTTTGTTTTTGTGTACGATTGTTGTGGTTGTTTTTTTGGCAATCCATTTAGTGTTCCGGGCCCCCAGAAAACAAAAATGCAAAAATAGGGTCTTTCCCCCCCAAGAACCAGAATGCCACTCATAATATGTTTTAAAGAATATCCGACACATCTTTGACAGCGGTTTGTGGTTATTGGGGGGTGGGAGAAAAGGGTTCAAATATGGAAATTCCAATTACCCATTGAAGCCTCTGTATTTTATAACTTTACATAAAAACGACTTTTGGTGAATTTATAATTGTAAAAAAAAAAAAAAAAAAAAAAAAAAGGTAAACTTTAAGCAAGTCGCCTTTATGTTGCAAAACGTTTCAAGTTCATCCGTTCTCATAAAACTATAAGGGGTCCTCAGTCTGATCGCGATTGTCCTAATACATAGTGGGAATCTTGTGAGAAATGCGGACTATCTTCCGGAAATTACCATTGTTTCAAACCCTGCATCCGCTCATTTGCCTCCTTTCTTGCATTGCTTTTCCCACTTTCCCGGTAGCTTCAGCTGAATTCCAGTCAGACCTAGTCCAGATGGATCATGACTTGATATAGTTTTAACTTTTGGATGGTGTCATTATGTTGGATATCATGACCAGCAGTGCGTTACATTTCTTTTGCAAATGGGGGGGATGGGGAGTGGATGAAGATTATGAAGAAACGGGCGTTTGCTGATGAAAAGATCCATTCTCGAAATGTGCGCGCGAAGCGCGCAAACAACATTGGGTCATGTAGAAGCTTGAAAGCGTTTTAAATGTAATGTAGGCGGCAAAATGACCCATTTTTAAACTATTATGCGTTAAAATATGCGGTTATTTTGGTCAAAAAACAACATGACAGGCAGCAACATTGGGGGGATGATCGGATGCCATTCCCCCCCTCATCCAACTCTTGGGGGGATAGATCCCCCCATCCCCCCCCGGATTTACCCTATTGCTGCCCCGTCAGAAAGAAAGCCCTTTTTTGGAAAGCAAAAATCCAGGTTGTAATTTGTACCCACAATTTTAATGCTGCACTGGATATAGATGATGTGACATTTGTTTAGGTTTATGGCGCCCTGTTGGTGTAAGAGGAGGAACCTGGCAGGCCAAAACACGTACTTTGCATGGGGAATTCTGTGTTTGCTTGTTTGTACTTGTGGTTCGAATTAATAATACTAACTTTCTTCTCAAGCATCATCGCTATGCTACCAGCAGGCCTACACAATCCCCAGGACCATGGGACCGCAGTCCCAGAAAAAAAATTGACACCTGCAGAATATTTTCAAAAAGTAAGGAAAAATAACAAAAAAAAAAACCCCTAAATTTATACAAAAGGTTACAAAACAGGCCCAGATTGCACAGAGTGTCAAAATACGGGCAGATGTAAGGGACTTGTGCTAGTATGTGGCTGTGATGTGCACTCATTCCACATATTTGACAGAAAATTTTTGCCCATTCTTTTGAAGGTCCCAGGACAGACCGAAGTGTTTGTAGGCCTGGCTCCCAGCTGCATTTTGTGACCAATTTAGATCAGGAACGATTCTGCACGTTGCAAGTAATGTATAACAGATTTGTATGTGGCTGTCACAGGAAACGCCTGTATAATATTTTGCCTGCCAGAGGAAAAACAAACAGAGGGCGTCCTGAATGTCACAAGAGTGACGCCATAGGTCACATCATCTATACTCCCACACAACGATTCTTCACTCTCCTTACCTTAAAACTCGTGTTGTTTAACCTGGATATTCTAATGTGAAATTTCATTGCAGAGCTGCAAAATCTTCAGTTACTCATCCTGTCCAGGGCTAGATAGACATTTGTGCTGTGTGCAAAAATCAGTCTTGATTCTACAAAAATGAATTTTGCGGAAATCATCTAATTCGCTAACTGTGTTAAGTTCTACCGTTTACACAAGAATCAGTGTTGATTCATGAATGCAAATCAATTTACGAGAATCTTGCGAGAATCGATTCTCTGATGTTGTGATCGCGATGTGTCAACAAATCATTGTTAATCGCGATTGATAACCATTGCTAATCAAACGTTCGGAACGTCCCACGTGGGCTGTGCGGACCGGTGCACCACGGAGTTGATTTTGGCCACATTTCATGTCATTGGTTCCATTGCTTAACTCGCCTCAAAATTAGAATACGCCTGTATGCACCGGATTTCACTCTACTGGCGAATGTTGGCACTCTATATAACATAAACAAACATTTTAAAGCACCTTTTCCCACCAGGAGACAAAGTGCATAACAAAAAAGAGGATCAGGACAAATAAAGTAAACTTTAAGAAAACAATAAGGTTTTGAGCAAATCCGAGGCATGCCCAAATGTGAAAGTGCTTCCATGGACCCTTATTGGCATCTCCACATCCTGATATAATTCTTATTTTGTTTCTTAACGAAACAGATAATTTGGAGATGCTGCCCACTTGAAATTGAACAGGCTGCCAACCTCAACAGATTTCTTGTTTACAAATGTCGAAACCATTTTCCTCAGCAAAATGGGCCCTTGCATTTGCCTATGGTCGGGAGTATTCAAGCGATTGGAATACGAGCCCTGTACGTTTCCCTCATTTGATTCATACCTGACTCGGCCCATATGGCATCACATACTGAACAGGTGGGAGTAGATTTGAGTATATTTTAATGGATTAGCACGATTTGCTAATGCGGCTGAAACATCAAAAATCTCAAAATCCTTATATTTTGTTACTGTCATGGCTATGCGAACATAACCTGCAAGTGCTGGGCTTAAATTTCGTTTGTTGTCTTAAAGACAAGGCATACTTTTTATCTTTTTTGTAATACGCTGCGTATCATAATTTCGACTTGAGATCAAAACAGCCGTTCCGGTGAATATCCGCGATTTTCAGCGTGATATGGTGCACATGATCAATACAGTTTGACCTCACACAAACTTATTGATCTTTGTTGTATTCTGTCCGTGTAAAACACAATCAGCTGGTTGTGCAGATTTTGAGACGCCATCGCTGATGTCACTTCGCCGGGAGATGGTATGACAAATTTCCTGAAATTAATTTTTCATCATCACTATTTGGTGGTTTGTTTTCTTCGTTAAAAGAAGCAGTCTTATGGGAATTGGTACACACTTATCCAGGATTTATAAGTTAAAAAAAAAAAAAACATTTCCACATTTTTTTTTTCTCTCCGGCATTATCGGCTGCTAATCCTGTAAGTTAGGATTTTTTGGGCATGCATTTCCAAATCTGGTAGTGGGTGAGTACGTATGTTCGGGGTGAAATAAGCCTTAAGTATAATTTCATTGTCTGTTTGGTAGAAGCTATTTAAGTCCTAATGAATTCTATGATTGAAGGGAAGATAAGGTGTCAAGTAATTTTGACTGCAAATATATATTTCTGGAAAAACTCATTATGTGAAAGTCATAGTTTATTAGCAGAAAGTGTACTGAGGTGAATTATTTGGTGCTATGATTGAAAACTGAATAAGTGGAACATTTTTATCTTTCAAATCACTTTTTTCACATGCACCACCCAAACTCTACATTACCCTACCCTCAACAGTCTCAGTGGACTAAATGCCCAGTAGGCACCCAAAGACAAGTTAGGCTTGACTAAACACCCAGCTGGCACACTATAGCACTCATGCTGGTTAATGCTGCCTGGGCATTGATTTGCCCTTTCTATTTCCTTAAAAAAGCGACATAATGCCATAGGCACACATCGGCAGTCATGTTTTTGAGGGGAAAATGACCAAGGCACTCAGCAACTTCCAATTTTTCATGATCTGAGGAGGGGAAAATGTGAGGCCACACTCACGATAATACCTTCTTTCCCCTTGACTCCTTTTGTTATTTTCTTTATGGAAGATAGCATTGTGCAGTTGTGGGGATACAGAGTTCATAGAGATTCTTGCCCAGCCAACACTCACAGCCATTTGTTAGTTTCTAGGGTTAGGGTTTAGGATTTTCTAATTTAAAACACAAATAGTTGTTCTGAGGAAGTTGTCAATGGTGGCACACACATCAACATTCACATATCAGTAATTTGGCCCATCTCCTGAGAGGAAAAGCTCAGGCAGATGTACCTTAGGGTTCACGGACTACAGTCGCAAGTCGCGACTATTGCAGGGCTAAAGCGGCCGAATTATCCTTACTATATTCCTATATTTTTTACCCTCTCCATATAAATCCCTATTAAACTTCCAAAATCCATATTTCCCTATATTTTTTTTCTCCACCGAGATTAGAAGTTGATGTTTTGCCCCTGGTTTTTCACAGAATGTTCATTACAAGGAGCTTTAAAACAAGCACAATACCAAAATTGGTTTTCAATCTTAAATTAGCATGGTTGGACATGTATAAAGAGGTCAGCTTTCAAGTCCTTTGTCAATTTTAGAACTTTCTGAATTGTGATGACTTTGTTGAGGCATAATCTTTTGGTTAAGGAGTAAAAACAGAAAATATCTTATGCAGAAACATAGACAACTGCTTTAATATTCTTCACAAAAAGATGCTATACAGAATCAGTGGTGGTAACCTCCTCGACTACACACATTGAAGTAAATTTGCCAGATGTCTTCCATGGGAGGGGGATACTACTCACGATTTGGTTTGGTTGAGAGGTGTGCAGCTGGACTTGAAACCCCTTACCACCCATTCATAGGTCCTATTGGTAAAACATCCTAGCAGAATTGCTCCACCAGACTCCGTCGTAGTGTAGCGAGCATGCAAGAGCGTAAGCTGCCAAGTATCTAATGTGAAGCCCCCTATGTCTGGACAGATCCTGCTGGCCAACCCCGCTAAATCCAGAAGAGAGTTTCTTAAGCAAAGTCAACCTCTTGAAACAGTCTCTAAGGAGGACAAGAGTCCGCCTTGTGTGTGTGGAAAGAAAGACTTGGCCATCAACCAAGTCACATCCAGTCGGTATATGACCTGGTGCGAGGCCTCCCTCCCACCTGGAGCTGACTCCTCATGGGCTGATGGCGCATGCCCTCACCGATTGAGAACCAGAACTGCCGATCTAAGGTTTCCTTCAAGAATTGGGGCTATCTGGAATCAGATCAGGACACTACCCTGTGGTTGTGGAATAGCAGCACCACCGACAATGGAACACCTCTTGGTCTGCTTACTGCTGGAGCAACAATGCACAATAAGACCTTGCTGAATTCAGTCAAACAGCCAGAACTTTTTAACCATCTCTGGCTGGATCATTTTGATAACCCAGTGTTTGTGACACGATAAGAAGAAGAATAGTGGTAAAACATACCAATTCTACCAAATGTACATGATCTTTTTTTTCAAGATTTTTTGGGGGCTACAGCCAATCCCCGGAAAAGATCTTAGCCTTTCAAGATTTTTTTAGGCAGTTTTGAGGGAAATGACAACCCTTGCACCAAAGGAGCCTGATGGGCTAACACAGCATGTGGTATGATTATGCAGATCTGCAGGTCAAAGCAAATGTCAAGGTCCTCTGTGAAATTGTTTTTTGTGTTTGTCCATCCACTCTTACTTCCTTTGATTGCTATCTAAAATATCTGTCAAGCATGCTCGAATGCTTTGTTCACGCGTATACACACTGACTGATAACTTCATACTTTGTGAAAAGAATCACTGCTGCCTAAGATTGACCAATTTTTGTACACAGGTGCTAAAGACCCCTATGTGACCTTTGTACTAATGTGGTTAAAACTATTAACCCTAATCCTCCCGGTCGTGCTACCAGACGAGGCTTTTGTTCTTGTGTTTTTCCTATTTCTCTCCCTGTTCTCTTTTAGGGGTATTGAAGGCAGCGGCACCCCATTTTTGTTTATTGGAATCATCCCAAGTACTCATATAACAAGTTTTACAAAGCCATTAGGTATGACCGGGGAGCCAGGTGGGCTAGCTTTTTAGAAGGTAGAGTGTCACTGATTTGGGTCTGGCTTTACCACCATATTGTTACATAATGATATTGTATTTTCTGGAGCGAAGTAAGGTCACCAGATGGGTTAAGTGGACTTGTTGAGGGATTGTATTACACTTGTACTTAAGTATGAGAATCCCTGTTCAGAATCAGATACTTCTGCAGTGTAATAGCCATACAAATGAGTGTGAATTTGACATGATTTGAAAGAAATCTTGGAATAAAACCTGGATTTTCATACAAAATGAACAATTTCTTTCATTTAAACTTCCTCATATAAATTTATGTTTTATTTTGTGGTTAATAATCATGTAAAAGAATAAAATTGGTCATCAGAACATTTTTTGCATGTCTTTTTTTTGGCCCATTTTTTTCCTTGGTGTATATGGGTATTTCTTGAACTAAAACCCTCGCACCTTGGATGACCTATACCGGAAGTAGTTTGCTTTTAAAGCTCCTCAAGAGGCATAAAATTAGTCATCTCTCATGAATATTGGGTCTAA
>JAMKCH010002757.1:0-35894 GCA_023653785.1 Ophioderma brevispina
TTACCCAGCGTCCGGGTTACGAGTGTCCTACCACCCTCTGTCTATTGTGTTTCTCCATAGTGCTGTATGCATCATTTTGGTTCAGCATCTTCCCAAATGGCCCGTCTACAACGGTCACGGTTTTTATTCCTTACTGGTTGCTATGTAGCTAGGACACTCCTTTCATGGGGGACACAAATGATTTCTTTTACACGGCATTATTGCATTAGCAACCCTACATGAAAACTATAATTAATTTGGGCTATTTGGAGTTGATTTGGGAAAAACTGATATTTTCCTTTTGCATTGTAGAAGAAATGGGGACCGTGTGCCATGGGGCAGACGCACTTGAGTATACTTGGTGCTCTCTTAGCATTTATTAACTTTATACTGCTCGTACTCTTTTTAAAACTTGGTGGCTTTTTAACGTTGAGCGTTTTTTTGGTAGATTCCGTTATTTTTTGAACAGTCAAATACTATCAAAAATTTGAGATTTGTATATAATTTATTATATTTGGAAAATAACGTTTATAAATTGCTTTTTGACATTAATATGTCATTCGGTTACTGAGATATTCCGATTTTCAAGTTTTCGGCAATATTTAGGAGGGCCTTTTCACAAAAAATAATAATTAAAAAGGCATAAAATTGTGGAAGTGTATTTTTGTCCCGTTTTTGTTATAATACCTGGTGTTTTACCTTTTAATAAAAGAATGATTACTGCTACTGCTTTGCATTTAGGAAAAGACGGTATTTACCAACAGGACACTGGAATTCTAAGGAAACCGCGTGTTATTTCTACGATAAAGCTTATAAATAAAGACCACCACTTAGAAATCCTTTTAAACCGGGCGAAAGCTCGTAGAAGACCCGTGAAAAAAAACCCCCAACCAGGCCCTGAAAATCGCTAAAATACTAAATTGCGGCAAGCAGTGCTGAATTCATGTTTTTTTTGTCCTTGAAAAGTGGGCATCTCGGCAAAATATTAACATCATGTCTGCACAGTAGATTTCCCAAACCGAGCAAGCCATGATTTCACAATACCATATGACAACAAAAAAAAGCCTTTTGGCATTAAATTCGAATGCAAATTTATATGAAATACCTTAAAAAATCTTCACATTAACGGTATTGTATCGCAACCCGAATTTATAAGCCAGAGGCATCTTTTTTGTTAGATAACATTATTGTAATATCCTTAGTTGTAAACAGATACACTCGACACATGACTCACTACTTTTGTGCATGGAATGTGTGAACTATATGAGCTGTGTCCCTGATTACGAGGTTATTTCCGATGATATTAATATGAAAATCTCATAAAAAAATCAGTTCTTTCGGTACATTTACTTTCTACTTTAAAATCAGAATATCATCTCAACTAAAAAGATGATAGCAACCCTGAGACTTACTATGTATATCACACAATTAATTAAATAAGTCGAAATTGTAGGCTCGACCGGACGCGAACCGACTGAACACCAAAATAAAATCACTGAATGTCCTTATCTTGACCAGTGGGTGGGCCATCAAAGGTAGCTAGAATATTCGGCGAATTGTATTCCTTGAAAACCTTTCCCGATAAGTTTCTGCGAAATTTAGATGTTGTATAATGAATCGATAGTTTTCATACAGGGGCTTCTGGCACGTGTAAAAACAATAATTACATTGGTTTGTGTGCTTGTCGCCCATACTTTGTCCAGGAGAACTAGTTTATATTGCCTCGTTTTCCCTTGTAACTTTTAACTAGTTTGTCTCTGGTATGAACGAAATGAGCAGTTCTCGTACAATGACGGCAAAATTTTCCCCTGTGATATTAATTTTTCGGTTCAATTGAAAAATCACCCGGATTATTTTAAATAATTGTTTGTTTGTCCTCCTTTTTCCGACCTAGTAGTACTTTTTAGATATATTTTTTTTTTTAATTTATAGTTTTATTAGTTTATTTAATTATGTGTATGAATATTCATTGTAAAAATCGAAACCGCCAACTTGGTGTGCCTGACAAGACTGATGCTAACAATTATCATATACTTCCATATCAGTTTCAATGGCGAGTGACCCGTTCGCCTACAATTAAAGAGAATGATCACCAGAACTGATACTACATAATTTTCAATATGCGAAAGTGTTGGTCCACGGACGGACTCGAACTGGCAACAACCGACTAACCAAATTAAATCAATGACGCCTATCGCTTAGACGGCTACGCCCCGTCGGAAGTGTTAAGATCATATTGTTGGTATATGCATGACAGGGTTCATATAGAATGTTGAACAAAAGAATTCCGTAAAACATCATTTTCTTTGGAGGAAGTCATATTTTCATGTTAGCAGTAAAAGGCACATCAATGAGGCATAAAAGAAAACGTACTAAATTTTGTCCCTTATTATTTGTTTTCGTAATAAAGGGCTGTGAGGTCTGTGAGACTTTTTAGTTTCACATTTTGCCACTATAACGCTATACCTCACCGTTTGAATGCATTTCTAACTCGTCGTTCCGTTCCGGGTCTAATTCATAATCTTGCTCATGAAATGTACGCCAATATACTTCTGATGGTTGAAATACGTGCTGAGCTATTGTATTACTAGTAGTTAAGCGATCGTTAACCGACTTAACGATACTCCCACCAGTGGGTTTTACTCTCAAACACGCGTCAAACAAAAGAGTTTGTTTCTGTAATATATTTCATCCAACGGTGTTTGTCGCTTATATCTGGATTTCTAAATCTGCTTTTTTTGATTTTTTCTATTTTTGGTGTTTATTTTTAACCCTTGGTGGACAACTACCGTGGTATATAATCAGAAACATTTGGAAAGGTTTTGACTATCATTTTTTTGGAATTATACTTTCCCATCCTAAACCGTAAGTAAGAAAATGATCTTACTCCGTGTAATTTAATGTGCTGCAAGTCGTGGGCTACCGCAGGACTCGAACCGACACCAAAACTATCCAAAAAATATACTTCTCGTGTTAGTTATCTTTGTTTCCAGCGTGCATGTATTTTTCCACGAATGCCTGGGGCTCTGTCAATATCACGGGTCCTCAGAT
Source organism: Ophioderma brevispina (assembly GCA_023653785.1). Classification (NCBI taxonomy): domain Eukaryota; kingdom Metazoa; phylum Echinodermata; class Ophiuroidea; order Amphilepidida; family Ophiodermatidae; genus Ophioderma; species Ophioderma brevispina. Next base: position 3,031 of record JAMKCH010002757.1, read on the forward strand.
AATCACGTTCATCAATAATGCACGGGTCATCAGATAATGCAGCACGCGGGTCACCACGAAGTCACAACTCCTATTAGCTCCTAGAATACCTCAATCATTTTGATAATCGACTTACTCTGCTCAATATCAAGTACATCCTCATCGTATTTATAAACCCCTTTTTCCCCCTACGAACTTAGTACTTAATCTATGGTGTCAGTCCTAACTTAAATTTGTGTTAAAAATATTGGTTTCTCGTTTAAGTCTTAGTTGAATCACTGCGCAGACCATCCAATATGTGATTTTGTACTGTTTCTTTTCTTCTTTCCGAACGAGTATATCTTAATAACGAGACAGCTTTTGTACTCTCAAGGACGATACTTGTGACATTAATATTGTGATCTTATAGAAAATTCCTTTATGTTAGAATTTGTCAAATTAGAAGCCTTTCAGAAAGTTTAGCTGCTATACTGAACTTCTCTACCTCTGTGCCGTGACTTCAGCGCGAGATTGATGGGCGCCCCAGTAAACCACCCGCGCTGGCTTAAAGCGACGGCGTTTTTTATTTAACATACACTCGCGCACACAGATGGCATACCTTGACGCGTGCGTACAAGCTGCGTCAATGTTATGACATCACTGCACCTAGGTATAGAATGGACTATATAGTTTGCTATATATAGTAGTAGGCCCATGAGAATTAAGGGAGCGGTCATTATTTATCCAGGGGGGAATGTAGGATTTCAACTTTTTTTTCGGTAAAGCACAAATGTTCGCGTTCCCCCTCGCTTCCGTTCAAAAAGTTCACGTTCCCCCCTTAATCATGCTGAGTTCCCCATTTAAAGTTCATGTTTCCCCCCTCTCGCATTGATGAAAATTTCACGTTCCCCCTCTCGCTTACAAAAATGTTTCGGGTTCCCCCCTCAAATCCCCATTCCCCCCGGGCAGTAAATAATGACCCCTCCCTAAGTGTACTTCAGAAACCCAAATTTCACAAATAAATCGTTGTTCATATTCAGAAACCACCTGTTTTGGTACAATACATGTCTGCGTTAGTCCTGTTAACATCGAAACGTGGGCATTGGAATTGGTCGAAGAAAATTCATTGCATTTTATCAAAGTGTCACCTGAGTGGTTTTGTTTTTTTGAAAATTAAGGGCAGTGCGAAAAGTCCTAACTTTCTTTTCATTTCATTGAGCGTTTGTATCACTAATGGTTTGGTTTTTGAAACTGCCACGGAGGTGCGAGAAAGATTAGCCACGCTAGCGGTCTTAGTGAGTCTGATTTTTCTCCACTCCAGATCATTTTCAAAACAAACTAATCAAATAATGATTGCTCAAGGTCTTTTTGTCACATATTTATAGAGTATAACTTTGGACATGTGGAGTAGAAGTGTTTTTATTTATTTTAAAAACTACCTCAAAATTTAGATAAATTACGTTATTATTATGTTAATTAATGAGTTGATACTATTGTTTTTGCTCAAGTATATGCACTGACTAATAACCACGCCTCAGTGCATTTCGACAGGATAATTGCCTTTACCGTAGTTGGTCAGTGCAGGCCGCACTCGAGCCTCCGGCTTTCGTGCTGCCTGCCCTGACCCATACGGTTGCATGCGATTATCCTGTCGAATGCACTAGGCTAGGTCTTATCGCTTAATCGTAATCAATACCTTCCAACGCTCGAACCGACTCGCAACGACGGAAGCTTATTGGCATTTCCGCAATTGTTAGGTATGATGGTAGTGATGGTTCCGTAGGTGATGTTGAACAAGGAATCCCGTTAAACGCATTTTCCTTTGCATAGAGTGAATTATCTTCATATTAATCACTAAAAGGCACATCGTGTGATAACCATAAATTATGTATTAAGTTGGGCTATATCCATTTCGTAATAAGGCTGTAGGTCTGTGGAGACCACTTTGGAAGAAGTTTCGCATATGCCACTAATAATCATTTTAAGTGACCGCTTGAAAGTACTTCTAATTCATCGTGTCCGTTTTCTTATTTCATATGTTCCACATGAAATGGTCCAATAACTTTTGTGGGTTAATACATGCTCTGATGTGTATTGCGAGCCGTAAGTGATTATTGATGATTTGCCACCTAGTGCTATTTCTCTCGTCAAAGACTGGTCAAACAAAGGGAAGTTTGTTTTTTATAATATACTCCGGTGTGTGTCATGTGTGTCTTAGGCTTTTTTAGTGGCTTTTTTTGAACCTTTTTTTTGTGTTTTTTTAGTATGTTTATTTTTACAACATTGGGGTACACACTACCATGTGCTTAATTCTCTTCATTGACACACTCCTTTTGATTTGGTTGCTATATTGTAAATTTGTATTATAGGGTTTCGGGAGGTTTTACATTTTTGGATGCCATATTGGCTGACATAGATCGTCAGAGCAGTTGAAAAGTATCGGAAATGTATTAATTGTGGCCATACTAATAATATATATTCGTGCATATTTCAACACCGATAAAATTGCTGAGATCGGTCTTTTTCTTAACCATTAATTTATATGTTTTGGTAGCAATTTCTTGTACATGTAGGATATGTGACGACTTTGTAAGGTTCAGAAATTGAATTTTCGGGATTCGTGCCATTAAGATATTTCTTCACAAAGTATTTCTGATGTAGTCCTGTTCGATTATATCCTATGGCCTTTTCTTTGGACACAACCTCTTGAATTCTCGTAAAGCCCGACCCGATAGCTGGCGGGGCAGCAATTCATTTTTACGATGTGGGTGGAAGAAACCTTTCAGTCCCTGTTGTCAGCATTTCACGGCGCTTTTCGCGTGAGTTAATCTCTGGGCTACCACCCTGCAAAGAGATAACATTACATACAGTCATAACTAATCTAGTTTCCTACCCTAGCCACTATTTTTTATGTTGCAAACACTATATTGTTTAAACTAAGCTTTTGCGCCAACCTGATTTTTGACTTAAAAACAAAAATTGCGGCCCAAAAATATCACTTTGGCTAAAATGCGCATTTTTTCTCTAAAATGCACCGCACAAAACCCTGAATTTCCCGCTTTAATGTACAAGGCACAGATCTTGGCCTTGATAAAGGAAAAAATCGCTTTTTATTGTTTATCCGTAACCTACAAATTCAAATGGCCGCCATGAGCGGTCTACACCGGCCATACATTGGTACAAGTAATTTTCAGTATATGCTAATTCCGGAAAATGCTTATCACTTATTATTGAGCTTCTATCGCAACATCTACTTGGCTATAATTTTGCTTCGATATTGAACCAAACACAAAAATCAAAATGGCTGTGCCAAATACAAATATGATGCAAATTTTGGCTACAAAGGTATGATTCTGTCATAAAGTGCGCGCAAAAACTTGAAATTTTTTCCCACTTTTCATGTACATATAGGCATATAGGCCATTGCATCGATAAACTTAAAATTTCAATGTGTGATCCCCGCGACTCGAAAGTTCAAAATGCCGCCACAAACGTTAATACTAATAAGGGTAATTACAAGTTTTATTCTGTCAGGATAGTGGATCATAATGTAAATGATGATAATTAACTTGTTGTTGAAGCTGCTACCTAACAACTGAGAATGACTATCATTTTGCTCAAAATTGTGGCCAGGAATACCACTTTGTCTTTAATACATATATGTTATTGCCTTCGTAAAATTCGCACAACAAAACTCAGAATTCCTCCCATTTTGGGTACCAAAGAGATATTTCCAATTTTATCACGTACGTAACGTGGCTGCATCCTGGCTTGATCTTTCATCAACGTTTTTTAGGACGTGCACAGTGTTGGTGGTGGTGGGTTGAGCGCTTTGGTCCCGGGAACCTTCCCTGTCCAGTTGCGGTAACTGTAATGGCTTTAATCGAAATTTTGTTGTGAACTAGGAAAGTTGTTCGATGTGCGAACAACATCTTGCCAAGTCATGCCCATTAATTAGCAGTTCCTTAGATTGGAACCATAAGATAGGGCTCGAAGAGAAAGCAAGCTCATTCAAGGTATGGCTGGTCACAGGAACCTAGCTTGATGTGATGCTGCGTCTGCCTAGTAGTCTTCCACGTAGTCTTCCACTAACGGGATGTGTAGTTTGTGCGACTAAGTCTCAACTACCACACTTCTTGTTGTTTCTTTTAAGCTACAATGTATAAGTTTAGTTCTTAGAGCCATTCTTGATAGAAGTCCATGCCTTCTGCTTTCTTTATTTATCCACACAGGAATTTGAAGGCAGGTCTCAGGTCTGGTTGGTGAATCATCTGGACCCCACTTCTACTGGGATGTTATTTCAACTCCCATCCAGCTTTATTGTGCTTTTTGATAAGGTCTTCATAATTGCACTTCTTTCGGTGGTTATGCCATATTCTCTTCCGCCAGTAGTGTTAGCTCAATGACATCACCTGCTTTCCTTGCATAGAATAATGGTGACATCTGGTCTCCGTGACGTGGTGTCCTATTTTGGCGGGAATTTGAAGAGGAGTTTGTCTTCATCCACACCACAGTCACACAGAGCACACGGTCAAGAGCATGTTTTATTCCATGTCCTTCAGATTGATTGTAGGAAGTGTATCCTGTATAGTGTTTTGGTAGAATTTTCAGCATTTCTAGTGAGCAGGATGAGGAGCTTATTCCAGCTGTATCCTTTTCATTAGCGATCTCCCAATATAGCCATTTAACTTTCTGGGCCTTACTAATAGGATACCAACTTCTGTTCCTCTGACACTTCTTTCAAAAGTGCCGACCAGGTATTTCGGTGTGTTATTTCTTGTTTAACTGGTCAATGCCTTTCCCAGACTCTGTGTAACGAGGCCGTGTGTCGGCTCTGCTTGCCTTTGTAAGTTCACTGTATCGTTTTCCGCGTTCATATGTAGCTCTCTCACGGTCATCCCATTCCGTTTTCCACAAGCATTTTCAAAATGTGGGTACTTCACAACTTGCATACATTATTAGGTGATCAAAAGGGCGTTTAGCGCAGACCTTTGGTTGTTTCTTGTTCCTGGTTACAAGATGGATGTAATTTCCATCTTAGCAGTCGGCCACTTCTTCATGTATCGAGCTGACAGAGTTTCAAGATCCTTGGCAAGTGAGATATAAAGCATAAATTCGACTACGATGTGGTTTTCGTTGGTTTTCCACAACTTCTTATGCTGCTCACCTGTCAGTGTCAAGTCTTCTCCAAGAGATCCGTCAACTTGTCTCGCCCACATGACCACATCTCTTTGTCAATGGGGTCCTTGAAGCTCTCTTGCCAAGGAACCTCATGGATGTCTGGTGGAATGGTGAACATTTTCCATCTATGCATAGATAAGCATCATATTGTGCATTTATGTTTATTTCTTCCCATTCTGACGGACTACATAGATCTTTTTCATGGTCAGATTTTTACACTTTGTTAGACCTTCGCCTTCACTGTTCTAGTCCACTTTAGGGAGTTCTTTACTAGTCGAAGTACCTCTTTGCATCCATCTACACCACTGGTTATTATGGTAAGATCGCCTGCATAGGCTTTCTGAGTCTATTGCGGTATCTGCCAGGTGTTCTATATACTTAAGGCAGAGAAATAAGATAGGAAGACTAACTTTTTTGGACGATATTTTTTACAAGATTATTTGGCGAAATTGAGTTATTTATATAATATGAAAAAGTAGATCATTACGCTTAATTTGATATACATTTCAGGTCACAGTCTCAATTTATTGCAGAGTTATTAAGCTAAATAGGCCTATTTTGGTGTAGATACGACTTTGTTGCACTCAAAATTGAATTTCTGTTGAGTGCACAAAGTCGTAACTGGTAGATACGACTTTGTTGCACGACACGGGAAAACTAGTATGTAGATACGACATTTTATTTCTTGTAAAGCGATGGTTTTTAAAAGGTGTATAAGTAATAAAATTCCTCCCCAAAAATATTTTGTGAAAAGAACAATTTCATTTTTTACCAAATGTATGCTAATTTATGCTAATTTCGCCCCCCCATAAAAAACCTTAAAACATATCAAAAAATGCCGTTAGAATTGTGTCACTAAATATTACGCCAAGTACTTAATTAATTTACAAAAGTAAATGAATACGCATAATTTAACTATATTTCAAGTATAAGGCTCAATTATTGCAGAGTTATTAGGCTAATTAGGCCTAATTAGGTGTAGATACGACTTTGTTGCACTCAAAATTGAATTTCCCGTGTCGTGCAACAAAGTTGTAACTGGTAGATACGACTTTGTTGTACGACACGGGAAATCATGAGTGTAGTTACGCCATTTTAATTAGCCAATTACTTCTTAATTAATCGACTTTAGTGGGAAATGGAATATTTATAAGATACTTTAAAATACATTTTTATCGTGTGTAAGAATTATTTTCATTTGAAAGTCACAAAATAAATGAACACAAAATGCTTCTCCTGTAAATCATGACAATGCCAGAACGACGTTGTTGCACTCACATGACGATTTAGTATATCCCTTAAATCCCATGCCATTTTTCCCACTTTTCAAAAATCACGGAGGGGACCTCTGCCTTGTGTTTTAGGAGACATGGCTAGATTTGAACAAGCCAAATAAAATACCTGCCTTTTGCGGTGATCATCGGGTTGGTATAGTCATTTTACTCTTGGGATGTAAGGGGATAATAACCCCTGGGTTTGATATTAATGAACCCATCAATGCTGTGCACGTCGTAAGAAAATTCAAGTCATGTGGCCACCCAACAGCCAGCCATGGTTTTCAACTTTTTTCTATAGGGTTACGATAGCAACTGAAAACTATTTTTTTCTTTGGTACATCAAAAAGAGGAAAGTCTGATTTGTGTGTGTGTGTTTTAACGACGGCAATACATTTATTGGATATCCACAAAATTGGTATTCTGCCCGCCGTTAGTTTATTTTTGGCTGCCATTTTTGAAGGCCAAAATGATAGCTACAAAATTTTGGCGGGTAGGCAGCCTCAATATAATTTATAAGCATCATTAAATTATGATCATATCTTGACAATAAAACGTATAAGTATTGGTCCGTAATGATTGTCGAGGGGTGAAGCCCATTCACAACCAGTCGTCCGTGCTGGGCGCTGACATTTTGAATATTGCAGTTTGTGTGTGTGTTGTTTTCGACGGCAATACTATATTGATGATAAACAAATTGGTATTCTGCCCGCCGTTTTGCTTTTTGGCTTCCATTTGAGGCAAAATGATAGCTCCAAATGCTTTTCGGTAGCATCTCAATAATAGTTAATTGCATCATTAAATTATGATCATATCTGGCACATAAAACTTATACGTATTTGTCCAGTTGATGGCCAAGGGGGTGAAGCCCATTCAAAACATTCGTCCGTGCTGGCGCTGACATTTTGAATCTTGCACGGAATACTTATTAGTTTTGGGTGCTTGTATACACACATAATGTAAATCGAATACAACAATCCGGCAAAATATCCGTTGTTTGATGTTGGGTGCTCTTGGGTGTTAAATTTTGTCCTAGCCATTCCCACACAACGACTGAAATGAACGTCATCAGCCGTCTTGATTTAAATACACCGCCTCAATGATACATCTTTTCACCTAAGTGCGCATTTGCATTATGAGAAAAAAGAGTATCTGAGCACAATGATCCAGGGCAACTATTTTAACACCTGCCACCTCTACCACATCCTCAATTTGTATCCCTACCGATTAGTGTAATATGCAAACGGCACCCGCAGTATGTTGAAGAAGCGGAGGCAGCCACTGTTTTCTATTGTTTGGTACTCTATGTTTCTTTGTGGTCGGCAAAACATGCGAGACGATGATTTCTAAAGATGACGTAACGTTTTCCTCTCTATCTAATATAGAACCTCTTTGTGATTGCTCGCCAATCATCGATTGCGCAGAGGGATTACGTCAAAGGTTCGCTGTTGAATCCCTTGCTTTTGTGGGGTGAATGGATAACAAGATTAAAATTGGATGGTGGAAGTCGATGGTTGGAAGTCGTCTCTTTCTTCCATGGTTAAGACATGATAGTCAAGTGTAGTATTTTCTTGTTTTTTAGTGCCGATCGTATGTTGTAGTAGAGCAGGAGCAGAAATCATAGGGGCCTAATTTTAAGGAGTTCGTTTACGCCCCACTACAGAAAGGTTTTAAACCTTTGGTAGTAGTATTGACCCTCTACATTAATGCTAGCTAGGAGTACTTCCAAATTGTGGTATCACTTTTTTCATAGGGGCCAATTTAAGTTTTACACAGGGGTCAATTTTTAAAATGCCCCAATCACTGTTGAAATGTTTTTTGCCATTTTGGTCATCTAATCATAAGGAGTCCAAAAATGTATGTTTGTACCACCGACGACCACTGGTTTTGGAGTTAAGGGTAAAAATGACAAACATGGTAAAAAAGGTCAATCTCAATTTGTACAGGGTCAAACATTCAAAGTTATCTGCATTATATTTTAAATATTTGCAAATTATTGCGGAGGCAAGAGGACTCCTAAAAAGATAGTTTTTGATCATTTCAACTGCTTTACTTACGAAGAAGGGTCAAGCAGGTCAACACCAATTGATTATTTGTGCCTATGACCTATTTTGCGCATAACACGCACTATGGCATTGCGAGATATACAAACTATTCTTATTTTGTGCCACTTTAGCGTAGATAAGCAACTTCTTTCATTTTTACCTCAAAATTGGGATCAACTCTGACTTTGACCCTGTTGCAATAGAATTGATCTTTTCACCATTTTAGCTATTTTGGCCCTATAACTCCCCACACCAAGGTCATAGATGGTACAACTAATCATTTTGGAATCCTTATGACTAGCGGACAAATACGGCATACATTTCAATATGTTTGAACATTTTAAAAAATTTGAACACTGTGGTAACATTAAATTGGCCCCTATTTGAAAAGTGATACCACATTGAGAGTACTACCTACCTTGCATTGATGTAGGGGTGCGTAATAACTACCAAAGTGTCAAACCTTTTCTGTAGGAGGTTAAAACGATGACGTTTGACCTGGGTCCGTGCTCCTCCTCTAAATAGTATGTCCGGTTCTTGTTGTTGTTTTCTTTCACTGTTAACTTTTTCTGTTTCCATTTAACTCACTCCATGTGTCTGGTATTTGTACCGTTTCACTAATTAATATACTGGTTTAGTAAACGGCTATTATGAAATTGCTGAGAACACAGACGAATGGTTTCTAAGTGCTGATTTATGGCTGTTGATGGTTACTACTTGAAGAAATGTGTAACGCTTGCATCATAGATATAAACTCTTTTTTTACTTCAATAATAAACACCTGAATAAAACTTCCAATTGTAAATCTTTTCACACTTCTTTGAAAGTTAATGTCACCATTCCATCTTTTCACTACTTACCAAGATTGAGCATATCCGTGATATCCCTGTACTAAAATTTACCCCCTTTCCACTTAATTGTTTGTATCTTCGGATCTAGGCCCCAAATGGGATAGGGTAAACGGAAATTGATAGAGGGACAATTGGAACAACTTTCATACAGTATATAGGTTTAGCGAAGATTGGACCCAAGAAATATTGATAATATTTTTTCTGAAATGTTGCATTTGTAGGCCACACTCTGTACACATTTGTCTCAAGTTTTCCGTTACACAGTTCCCTGTACGCCTGCACATGACCCAAACTCCAATGATTTCCAGTTTGAACGTAAAGCCTTTAATCACGCGTGCTTGTGAAATGCCATGATTGCAACTACCATTACAGTAAGATATGGAACACCACTATGATTGTTTTTCTTCCATTCAGTTGAATACACTGGATCGTGTTATGCAGGCTCAACATGAGAAAGTGCAAATATAGCCCACTTCGTTGTAAATAAAACGTAAAAGAAAAAATAAAGTTTGACACCTTTTGTATCCTCAACATACCCATTGTAAAAGACGGTCACTGAATTCCCAGTCAAATAACAGCCCTATCCCAGGCACATTTCAGTGACTCCATAGTGCTATATACATAGACGCGGGACATTTCTATACTTGAGGGTAATATGCAATGCTTGTAACACTGGGATTCACAATATCTGGTATAGTTGTACTTTTTGTTGTGAGTTTTATTTAGGGGATCAAGAACATGGTCTTTCGAATGACAAGTAATGATGGTGGGCTTCTGGGCATCAGATAATGTGTCAATCATTACACTTAACACATATGAATAATTCTTACACATTTTCTCTTGTACACGGTATTTTCAATCACTCATATTCGACAATTTTGATAATATATATTTATTAATTTCCTGGATATGGCCAGCGCACGCTATTGTAAAAAAAATCACATGCGCTTGGCCAGAAAACTCAACCGGCGCCCCTTACTAGCACGACGCTCTTGCCAACTAAGCTATCAGCCAAGGTTGGTAGAGGAAAGATAGATATAAATCTTTGTCTACCTGGAGAAACTAGTGGTTAAAATTTGAAACTTTGATAATATTGCCAAAATCAGGGAATTTCCCGCTCAAGTCTGGACGTTATGTACCATGATAAATGTGAAATCCAGATAAACCCATCCCGTTACAATATGGATAATGGCATATCGTAAACATCTCTTAACTTCTATTGGTCCTGGGATTGTGTATTCTTGTCCTGTCTTGATTGTCTTGTTTGAATCATGTGTTTTTATTGCAGTGCAATAAAGTTATTGGAAAATACATTTTCAATCGATTGATTTGTATTGGAACTTGCAGAGAATTTTTGTTTCCCATATTAAGAATGTCTTATTTCGATTAGTACCAAAATAGGTACAAACGTTTTGACTGCTTGGTCATGAAAATATCACTTTGATATTTAGAATATCTGGGCTGGTTGAAATGTTGTCGAGGTCTTGGATGGCACTTTAAGAGATTTGGATTACAATATGAACGCCAACGACGATTGATAAGCGTTAACAGGTCAATTTTTAAGGGTTTGAACTTTGCTGCCTGAGCACTTTTTTATGATGGAAGAGTGAAAATGGAATTCCCCTAGTGCTATATTGAGAGCATGCAGGTGGAATTTACTAGATAGAGATTGTGCAAGACATGAACGGAATTCCCCAAAATGCAAAATTTAGAAAATGAGTTAAGTTGGTTATGCTTTAAGATCAAAGCAGATTGCAAAATTAGGTATATAGTTTCTTATGATATCAGTAATATAAGATGATGCAATGCAGATGATGTCATTTATGTGAATTCCTATTGGCTAATGTTAGGCTATTTCTTATGCATGATGATGTTGAAATGATTATTATTAGAGTTAGGGGAAACCTAGCTGGAAAACATAAATACAGATAGATATACAGAACTTTGCCAGCCAGTAGCAAGTAGCCAGAAGTTATAGCTAGTTTTGATCTGCAATGGTAGATCTGTGCAGTATAGAGTACCAGGATTTATTTATATTTTAGATACCATAATATACTATAATTAGTCTGCTGTAGTCTTTGAAACCAAAAGTGCTGGGAATCAAAATAGGATTCCAAATTGTGGTCCTAAAAGTGCACATTAGTTTTACGACAGATAGAAATCGTGGCGATTATATTCCGCACTGATATACTGTGGAATATCTGGTCGACGCCTCCACCATGATGACAGAATCTTATTTATACCAAATATAATCATGTATAATTCCGCAAATAACACCACAAAACGAAACTAAAAGAATTACACCACTAGGAATCGAACCCGGATCATTTGTGAGATCAAAAATTACACAACCCCTTATAGTTTTTTCCATCCCCTCCCTCGTAAATAATGAACAGTCCCTTAGTCAGGCTGACCAGTTTTGGTTTTCAGTGAATTCAGTAGCATTTCGATATTCACAGGTAAGGCTTCTCTGGTCATTCATTTAATTTTCCAAACTTTGCGTGAAACACTACTGTGTTTCTTAATAAAGCCTGAACATATGTTCATGCCATACTCACTTTGGGATGCATTATAATTATAATGTAATGAGCCAATCACCAATACTCTAAGAAACTTGGATGTTGACTCAGGATGTTAACAAAACGCAAATAACGTGTTTTTAATGTATTTTGGATAAATTTGCAAAGAAAATTATTCAGCGAAAGCGTGCAAAATAAATTTACCTTTGACGCCATAACCTCTACTCCACTGCACTCCATATTCCGGTTAGGGTTTAGCTAGGTTTGGAAAACAAAATCTTCAGGGATATAAATCAAGTTAAAAATGTTAACCTTTGCCAACTTCCTGTCTTCCTTTATAGATTCCGGGACAGATTCCGATTGTGTTACACGCCACAGCTATCACGTCATATGGCAAATTCATCACATTTAATAAATCACTAAACTGATCAAATGAACTATTTCTTATTGACGTTTTACAGCTATTAAACGCCAATAAGAGCAGTTCAAAATTACGGCAATTTGCAACCCCTCCGCCCCCCCCCCACCCCCCCCCCCCCGCCTCTGCGCTGAAGCCTGGGAACAATGGCAGTTGCTTAAAGGCTGACTCAGAGATTTCGAAATATAATTTTGTGCACTAATTACAAATAGCCAACTAGAATAAAAGATAATCACCTAAAATAGTCAATTCCAAAGTTTTGAGTTGAATCTTCTTCTTCGTTTTCATGCAGTAAACATTTATGTATGTGTAACATGGTCATAGGACTTTGTTAAAAATTTTCGGATCCGAAATTGTAATAAGTTGTGATTTTTTTCTATTAAAGACTTCGATTTGAGCTAGCTATTTCACACAGTGATAAGTTTGGGGGGTATGTACAAGCATGATGTATATCAAAAACATGGATTTGTTTTAAAAATTGAGAAGCGCCCTCCTCGGGAATCTCTGAGTCACTTTAAAATGGATTGAAAAGTGTCACTCCTTCTTCCTGGAAAGAGAAGGCGTGAGGATTACCTCATGTTTCAACTTGTTGTGTACGAAGGAATCCTTTTATTTGATCGATCATGAACAAAAAATTCCACCTTTCAAGTACCTGTTTTCCACCTCGCTCAGTAACCTTACCCATCTGACACACTTCTTTCTGACGCACTTATGAATCGCAAACCCTTCACGGATAAAGCACATGATTATTCCGTAAAGGTTTCCGAAATTCATAAGTGTGTCAGAAAAAAGTGTGTCAGATGGGTCAGTTTACGGAAACTCCCCTCGCTCATGGTATCGAACCTCCCAGTATTGGGCTATTCTATAATTATTACCCACCTCAAAAAAAAAGATTACAGTGGGAATTCCGACACCCTTCTCCAAAATGCATGGGATTCCATAGTGAAATCCCAAAAAGTGCGTGGGAATTCCCACCATGAAATCCAAAAGAGCATGTGAATTTTCACAAGACAATCGTAAAAGCATACCCAATACTCCAATTGTGTTACCTTAGCAGATGCACTGGACAGACAATTGAATAATTCAGTAGCTAACCAAAGATGACTCTGGGAATTCTCATGACTTTACTGACGCAATGAAAAAAAAATTTCCCAAGAATACTATCGCCTAGTAGGCCTTTTCCCCTTTCGTTTTCGTTCGTCACAAACATGTAATCATGCTGTAAGATCACTTATAATTTCTAAACTGGATTACTGCAACTCACTGCTATGGTATTAACTTCAAGGAAAAGCAAGAATTTCGCGGTTCTCAGCTTTCTAGGTTTTGGGTTTTGCTGGCTTGTTGGGGACTGGTTTGGGGGAGGGGTGGTAAATTGTGTGTTGCCAGTGGGTTTTTGTGGGCGCCGGCGGTGGTTGTGATGCTTCTGTTCAGAACCTTATCGGTCGCTGTGAGCCATTTGTTGATTGTTGGAATTTTAGACTATGGAGCGGAGACCAAATAACCAACTGTATAGACCAGTTAACATCCTATGTCACTTCTTTTGTTGCCTGCGAATCCATTCCTGCGAATCGTTATGGCCCATAGTATTAAAACTCTAACAGATACAATTGCCCAGTATGTAACAGTCAGGCCGACCTATTTCAAGATCCCAGGCCCTAACATGTTTACAAACATTGCTGTTAACGGGTCTATAACAAATTCTGTTGTCCCCATCAGGGGGCTAGGGGAAAACCAAGTGTGAATTCATAATAGAATAGTAAAATCATATAACTGTGTGTTCCCACACATAAAACTGGCACATTTTCATGAAAATGAATAAAATGTCACTTCAATCTCTTTTTCCCAATATCAGTGACCAATGGATATGTATAGACTTCAGTAAATCATGAGCTAAAGATATTACAATGGGCCCGGTATGCGGAGCCATTGTTATAGCCAGGTGTTAGCTCCTCCAGGATTAGGGTTGAGTAACAATATACCCGTCCTCTTTCCACATAACATAATCAGTTTACATTAAAAATATAGGTCGTTGACATAAGGTTTCTTTTTGAAAACGGGAGGGTTAAAAAATTGAATAGAAATGAAAGTAAGCAATTAATAAGTTACGGATTGTGGTTTTGCACAAGTTGTTAGGTTTAAAAACATTGCATAGAAGCATTCTTAATGAGTCTTGTTCATCTTTCTCTTTTTGAATAAATGATTAACAATAGGGTAATAAAGTAAAAGTTAATGAACACGCACTATAAAGCTCTAGATTTATTTACTTGTGAATGAGGATAAGGAATGTGCGCTACGTCCATAAAAAAATACTCAGTCTATATCAGAGAGGTGAGAAGCCCCTCCTGACATCTTTTCACTGCGAGACAATATAACAACGGTCCTGCACTCCCAGATATGAAAATGAATCTTGCATGATTTTCTCCACCGAATACCGGGCCGGTGGTAATGAATATCTTTAGCTCCATTGTTTGTGAAAAGTCTAATGTTCGATACTCGATTCGCGTGATACGTTCGTCCCCCTGAGTTGAGTTTTGGAACCATTCCAATAATAGTCGGAGAAGGGGCTAACCTTGATACCGGGGGGATGAATTAAAGAATCCAAATGCACGTGCCACACGGATTATCTTGGAGGACACTACGGTCATTTAACCACTCACCTGCCACTAAATCAATTCATTTCATGTTATGTAAAACGCACTACAGTGTATATTTGAGCCTAAACATTGCTCACATAATATCAAAGTCCCTGCGCCTCAATTGAATTTTTCACCTCCGCACAAGAATGGTACGGGGTCACATATAAGTGAATCGAGTATAATGTGTCCATTGGTCACTGATATGGGGAGGGAAGGAAATGAAATTGAAATGACAGTTATTCCTTTTACAGAAAAAGGTGCCAAGTTCAGTTTTATAGCGGGCAGTACGTTTTATATGATTTTAATAATAATTATGAATTTACACTTGCCCCCCCCCCCCCCCCCCCCCCCCCCCCCCCCCCCCCCAGATGGGGACAACAAAAAACAGCACAGAAGGTTGAGTTGAACGCAGAGAAATTTTCCTGTAAGTTGTTTGGATTGTTGGAATTGATATCAAAGAGGAATGTGTAATTCCGTGGCTTCGTGTCCCAGCGGTAATGAACTTTTTTAGGTTTGGTTTCTGTTGACTGGAACAAGTGGAGGTGTAGTCAGGTAGAACCTTAATGTGACCGTCAAGTTGACTATGGACACAATGTTTTTGCTGAAAATGATAGATTAGGGTTGTGTAGAATAAGAATCTACCGGGTGCCACCTGGGCCTCCTTGAGCATTTTTAGATCCAAGAAGATGGCGTCCGCCATGGAACTGATAATTATCTGTTTCCAACCCTTATTATTATTATCAAATATATGGAAAGTGACTAGATATATTTATAGGATCCATGAACAGTGTATGGGCACTTTGTAACATTAAGTCATACTTCAATTCAAAATGGAAGCCCAAATCCAATAATTTTTAAAATATGCCATATTACACAGGCAAATACCTGATTAAAAATAGCCGAGAAGATTAGGGTAGTTGCCTAGACACAATTAAAGGTATTTATGATAACTTTAAAATTGAACATTGACAGCAATCAATATGGCAGCAAAAACGGGAAACATCTCCAAAAATACTGGCACAAATTTATAAGTAATTACAGCCTTCAAATCGAAATCAATGTGTTCAATGACATTAAAAATGTACCTTTGATCCTAACCAATGGACAACATACATTTTCAATTTTGTTTTAAAATGCGCCAAAATTGAAATAAACTCATATGGTGAAAATTGTCAAAATACCCTAGATTACATTTTCACTATATTGCACTCTTTATAATTTGACCCATTTCTATTATCCGGATACCTGGTATCACTTGTTATGATCATAGGTACATTTCTAATTGTTCATTGACACATAATTATACTTGAAGGTATATTTAGACATTTGTGGTCCAAGTATTTTTTTTAAGATATTCACGTTTTTGCTGGGCCATTTTGATTGACGTCATGTTTCAACGTAAAAGTATCAGAAATACATTAATTGTGTCTACAACATAATCTAAGTGACTTCATGTTTATTTTTTATCGCAGGAATTGCTGTTATATGGCATATTTTAAAAATTATTAGATTTGGCTTTTCCATTTTGAATTTGGAGTATGACTCAATGTTGGAAGTGCCATGCATTTGTTCATGGGTCTTATATATCTAGTAACTTCATAAATTGATATATCGGGTTGCATAGATAGTTTGATCATTTATGGCGACGCCATCTTTGGATTTCTCAAAATGCTCAGATGCCAAGGTGGGCACCCGGCAGATTCTTTATTCTACACCCCTTTCTATCATGGTTTAGCAAAAAATTGTGTCATACTCAAGTTTACGGTCAGGCCATACGTTGGGACCATGGCTACCTGACTAGTGGAGATGGTGATGCTCACCCACCGATGTCCAGACTTGAAGCTGTACGTTTTCTTGACATTGTTTTGAGCATGGAAGCCAATGGTTTACAATAACGCCACATCACTTCCCTAACAAGTGCTTTGCGTTGTTATTTTATAGTAATTAGAGAATAAGGTATGATTTTGAGAACCGGTACTCTCTTTACGACGAAATTGAAACCTAGACGATACCATTATTTTAAGTGGAAGAACGAGGCCCGGAGAATGTATATAGTTTTTTTTATTCATAGCGTTTATTTTTGTTTTTAATTAGTAATTGATTGTGGATATGCTCATTCTCTTATTTGTTTATAATTATTTTAGTTTTTTTTTTTTTTTTAATTTTTTATTTAAACAAAAATTATTTTTATTGTTTTTTATTTGCCTTTTGATTTTATTAGCTCTCCGAATTTTCTTTATTTTTTTATTTTGTACTGATTTTTAAAATTTATTTCGTTCCATTATCAGTTTTTTTATTTGTTTCATTTTTTATTATTCTTTATATTACGACTTTGCCCTAATGCCATATGAGAAAAAAAAAAATCAACCATATCTTCAATCTCTCACTGTACCAACAAAAACATAATTGTCAATTTTCTTTTTAAAGTTCAAAAGAGTCTTTTGCTCCGAAGTAATCTGTTGGTCTGCTTTCTTACTTTTAACCCAGACCTAAGGAGAAATTTATTCCATTGTAGATCACCATGCTGTTCCCCTGGAGCCTTTATTTCACCCTATGTTATGATTGAGCACAATCCATTGTAATTCTCTTGTGAAGGTGACATTGGGTAAAGCTACTTAACTGGGGTTTCTTCTCTTGTTTAGGTATTTGGACACTAACACTCCATTACTCTAGAGGTCTCTATCTCTGGACTCTGGACCAGACTTTGGTGGGTTAAACCGGTTTTATGAGCGCTTAACCGCCCTCTTCCCAGAAGTCGTTTCGGTGTTGATTTAACGGAATAGACAGATGGAATGCATATAGCTCGATCTCAGTGCAGTCTTTGAGGCGGTGTCCATAATGGATGTTCTTTTGTCACTTGGGACGCCTAGTGCTGCAAGATATTTGCTTAGTGTTGTGTAGTAGAAGCCCCTGCTTCCTATTTCAATTGGGAAGTAGTGGCTGCACCATCCTCTGTTTTCACACTCACCTACAAGGTCTTGGTATTTACACTTTTTCATGGCATCCTCCATTGGAACAGTAAGTTCGATTATGGTTACAGTTCTAGTTCTTAATAGTTCTTAATAGTTTTGAATAGATTACAATATCAGGACGTTTGGCTGTTTGTGCTATTTTGGGAGGGAACCGTGTTCTTCATCCATCACCATCAGAACTTCCCAGTCATTGGCTTTTTGTAGGATGTTTGTGCACTCTTTCTTTGGGAGTGGTATGGCTGGGTTTCTGTAGGCTGTCCCATTTGCAGTGCAAAATTCAATAGTCGGTATATAGCCTGTCTCTTGTGTGCAACATTCCCTTTCATTGGCCTGATCTATGAAGGGCATCAACCCAGATGTTATAGTTTTCAGGGTTTGGTCATGACGCCAGTTGTATCGCCCGCTTTGAAGAAAGTAGTAGTTTGTGGAACAGTGTACAGTTGCTGTGGTGACAAAGTAGTCTCAGATTTGCAGGAGATGGCAGTTGGTCGTTTACAGCATTGATATGGAATGACAACAGCTCGGGTGTCCATACATACAGTAGTTTCTTCCGTGATGTATCGACTTGCATGATAGAGTCTCATTTCAGCCACTGTCCTTGATTAAGACCTATCAGTGATTTGAAAATATTTAAAATATTTGAGGAATAGATTCAAGTGAAGGATAAGTCTGCGTAGAAATTCTTAAGTACCTTTTTTCCAGCTCTAGAAAATTGACCAGAAAAGGTAGAAACTGGCAGTGTTCCAATATACGATTCTCCATTCAATTACGTGTTGTAGTAAGTGTCCGTTCGGACAATAATGGCTAAAATCTCCGGATTCTGTCCTTATGAGGTTGCTTCTGGCCTATCATTTGCAGGGTTATGTCCTAGGATTACATGTACTTGTTACATTACATGCAAAATCTGATTTTTGATGATTTTTTTCGATTTGTGATTTAGCAAATCACTGATAGTGTCTTTAACACAGCATTACAGGTAACAAGAATATCATCTTCATATACATTTTGACTAGACTGGTCAGGCTTTGTCGGCGTTGCTGAGGCTTCATATCTTTGATGGGCTTCATTTATGATTAGATGGCGTTCTCTCTGTTCTAGTTCTTTGACCCATTCCATCTAGATTGATTAGCCTTCTTTTGGATGCAGTTTTGGTACCGAGATTGAGTACTTCCATCAATAGAATGTTTGTTGAGATGGTATTTGGCGACTTGCATGCACGTAACAGATGTAGTAAGTCTCTTAAGTTACAGGCCATACTTCTTTCTACTTCGGTAGAGAGCAGTGTTGACGGTACATCGTCTCATTCCTTCCCATCTCTTCAAATATTTAGTGCAGATAGCCTATAGGTTCTCTGGATCTGGATCTGGACTGGGTACTCTGGCAAAGCGGAATTCCACATAACGCCAGAGGGTATGACCTGGTGAAAATAATTCTCGACAGGGGGTTAGTGAAATAATCACAGAGCCTTGCTTTTTGGGCGTAGGAGCATCCGAAACATGGTGAGGTAGATTATTCCAATGTTTGACAGTCCATGGATAAAAACTATCAGCATACGTAGATTTAGTAGTCCTTGGTCTAATAAATGAAGACGAGTGGGTGTTCCTATTATTATGTGTAGGTCTAGTTAGATGAGGTTCTCGATGTAAGTAAGTGGAAAATTGTAGACAGTGAATTCCCAAGTCATTTTGGGTATAATTGCATTGTTGTATCCATAGCTTCATGATGCCATTAAGTCGAGTCTTCTCTGAGGCTTTCAATATATCTTCTAATTTGCCTCTCACAGATTGTCTGATGGCTTGGTCCTTTAGATCTTCGAATCTCATTGGCTGGCTGTGGATGCTGGCAATCTCATTGGCTGGCTGTGGGTGCTGTAACGTCAGAAATTTTTTTTTTTTTTTACTTTAAAAAAAAATATTTTCGCTGTTTTTAAAATAACACAATTGGAAGAGCATTCCATTTATTTACAATGAATGAGAGGATCGTACCTGATATTTATTGATTAATTTTAATACTTTAACAATTGACTTTAATGCAATTGTAAAGTTTCGTAGACATCCCTTCCACTCTTAAAATCTGTTAAATATACACCTATTACACCTGACAATGCATACTCCAAAGGAAGCTATTACCGTTAAATATTATATTTTGTGTTCAGACACAACACTGTATTAATTAAATAGCATATATCTGTCAAGTTCATGGGTTATCATTTTGTCAATACACATGGTTCAGCCGCTAAGTATCTGATGCACTGATAATCACTAACTGTGTAAATCTCATTGGAATGGGTGAAAAACAATATAGCTTTAATAATCTGTCATATCTCCGGTTTCCGTGGATCGATTGATGTACAAAGTTAAAGGCTGACTCAGAGATTTTCCGAGGATGGCACCCTCAATTATCTAACAAATCGTATTTTTGCATGTACATAATGCATGCCTACATTAAAAATCTCTGGGTGAAAAAGCTAAGCTCAAATCGATGTCATTCATATTCCTAATGTCCCTTAACTGCAGCTGCATTTTTCCACTTGTCAAAAATCACGGAGCGGACCCCTGCCTTATTTAGAGGGAAATTGCCCCTAGATCTAACAAGAAAAATAACGCTACCTCCCTTTTTGCGGTGATCGTCAAGTTGGTAGTCATTTTCCGAAAAGGACGTTAGGGATATAGAAAACCACATCCTTGTAATAAAATTCCGAATTCCGGCGTAGAAGTAATTATAGTCCGCCGTACTCACAGTCCGGCTACAATGGTGAAGAAAAAGGCACTCAATCCAGTTGACTCTTCACGCAACATTAGTTTCACGCTTTTGTCGCCTATGGAGCCCGGACTGTGGCTCCCGGCGGACTATAATTACTTTCACACCGAGTCTGCCTTTAGTTTGTGAAAAAAAATGAATTTTATCTACTGGCACAACTTTTTTTGGACACCGTGTAGAGGTATATATTACGTACAATCGTCCGTGCAGCTACACGCACCACCATTCAGTCATTTACATGAACTAAGTAGCAATTCCTAGGCCGCAGCTTAGTATAAAACCAGGGGAAATTGCCTTAAAACAAAGTTGGGTAAGTGTCAACTTAGGTAGTATATATCAAGAATTTATTTTTAATTTGAAAACGTGTCAAATATCATTCGAATGACATGCATAATGCATTAGTACATCGCGCTCAATAAAATAGTTTAATTTGTTCGTGTGTTGTGTTCGCGGCCCAAAGTGCATTTTAATCATATCAGGATTTATTATCATAATATTAATATACAAACAATACAAGTCAGTTTATGCTGTGGACTCTAAAATGTAAGATAGTTGAGATATACTTAAAAGCTATTAAAATACGAACAATCCGAGATTTAAAGATGAGGAATAATTTGTTCATGTAAAATGCATTATTATTATTATTTTCGTTCTCAGTGTATTGAAAGTACATTTTACATCGGTGTTGAGACCATTGACAGACATTTTATGAGGGTTGTTAATCCCTTACGACATTGCATCGCTTTTAAAATGCAATACTGTTTACGTCTATAGTTCTACCATTATGTAACATAATGTGCTATGCAAGTAGGATGGCCGATTTCTTAATCAGCGCCCAGCAAAGATATAGGGAAATATAACAAATACTGATTGTTGCTATTATGACGAGCAATGTTCCTCCATGCTGCTTTTTGACTGTTCAATGATTAATCCTTATATGAGTACCTATAAAGACGCATGCATTATGATTACAATTAAAATAATATGAAACCTGCTGGAATGTGTAATTTTTCCTCTTCAGGGTCAACAAAGAAAGAATACAAAGCTAAAGACTGGCTATCCAGTGACTGTCTTACTTGTATTTCTGAAAGCAAGGTATATATAATACAGGTAGTTCGGCCGAATCTTGGTGTCGAGTTAGGTATTTTAGGATTCCCAACTATTGCTTTCCAAGCCTCTTCAAACGAACGAAACATTTCTGAAATCTAGATGTTTTGGTCGAACTTACTTAAAAATTAAATCTAAAACTCTGCCAAGAAGTAGTACCCTTTTCTTGTGCATTCTCTCCCAAACTTTAAAAGGGCAAGGACAGTGCTGAAATTGCACATTTAAATTTAATGACAGCTAAACAGAGTAATTGCACATCTTTTTTCTAATGATAGCTACACATATCGTAATGCATGTCATAATCCAACGGCAGCTACACATAGCGACTAGCGTTGTCAACGCACGGTATAATTAATGACAAGCTACACATAGCTTTGTAAAATGCAACCATAATCAAATTTGGGGGGGGGGGGGACAGCTACGCATAGCCGCTGTATTGCACATACAATCAGTGGAATGATTGCAATATATGGCGTTATATTTAAAGTCAGTTAATTTATCACTTCATATCTCCTCTCTCTCGATCAAAATTATTCCAGATATAAAACCCCTCATACATTTTACAATGAATTTTTAACATGTGTTGTAATATTCAGCATTATATTTGAAGATATCTATTTTATTCTATGTGATCTTTGTTTCTTTCCTTTTGGTTTTAGTGGCATCTCCGACAAAGGTAAGAGTATATTTTAATTATATTTATTTATTTTTTTATTATAATAAGAGAGTATCGGAGTTTCCGAACAATAATTGTAGACTCCAGGCCATAACTGTATAAATCTTTTTGGGAAGGGATTAGAAAATTATGGACAAAAATGTTTTCTTTCTAATCCCTGCCACAAAAGATTTTTGTGTTCTTTTCGGAACCGATTTGTGATTTTTTGTGACTAAAAAGGGTTAAATTTTCTATTATCCCATGCTGTTTTGTCAACGTAACCAGATATGATAATAAAAGTTTGCAAAACGCCAAGAATTGATTTAACACCAGGAAATGATTTTTTTCTGATTCTTTGGGTTGCTTGGTTACCGATTGTATGGAAACCAATCGTGATTCACCCCCTTTGTCGTCCACAACCAATCAGGGTGTTTATTTCCGGGGAAGCTGACCGGCTAATAATCTGTAAAGAAGCAATGCTACTCTAAATAATGCAGATTTCCGGTGTTTGAAATAGGGCAAGTATGCTGAATTTGCCAAAATTACCCCAAACTTTCAAACGTCAGTGGGAGGGGTTTTAGTCTTTATAAAAATTATTATTGTGATTTTTTGTTTAAATAATCGTATTCATATTTTGACTTATAACAAAATTAACACTGCACTGCTACCTCTTCAATATGAATAGAAATTTATGTCCTTCAATTACAAAAATTGTGAGTGCCGGTCCCACATGTGTGTGACAGTAATTAGTATAAATAATTGTTGAAAGAAAAAGAACTAAACCTTTTATTTGTTTAAGGAAAGATATGCACAAACTGGCTTTTGCACTGGTGAAATATGAACATTATTGAGACAGTGGTTTGCTAGTAATAAAACTTCTGGTCTCTTTGTCATTTTGGTCACATGTGATAACAACCGAAGTCAATATATTCTTTGTAATTATTTTCGTATTTACTTTTAAAATAAATTTTTCAACATTAATTAATAAAAATCATCTCCCGGGAATAGTCTACTCCATATTTCAGACCCAATATTTCAAATAAATATGAACAACTATTAATATAAAATTAAAGAGGGCAAATGGTATAAGCTTTGGTGTTTGGCAGGACCCCCCACCCATGTACCCAACTCCTCCGCAAAGAGAGCGAAGCCTGTTTTCATTCCCAGCAGATGCCGTACTCCTCAGAGGGGAGAGGCAAGCAAGGTAAAGTGCCTTGCCCAAGTGCACACACAATTGGCGACAGTGGGGCACTCGAATCCTTGAGAAACGCTTATTCACAAATGTAGTTGATTGTGATCTTTTTTTTCTCTCTCTTTCAAGACGGCTTGCGCCTTTATTCATTTAAATTACAAATTCTATTAACATTCATTTCACATAACTTGACATGTTATGATATAATGTATACAAACATCGTGTAATCCATCAATCATTGTACCCTTAACATATTACATATTATCATGTCAGTTTCAGTATATTTAAATCGTGTCACATGGTTTACTTAGTTACACATCTTCTCAGTTTCATGCACATTATAACATGATTCTACCAAGCCACACGTTATCTTCATCTACTATTTTCTCTGATCGTATCAAAATTCCATGAAACACAAAGTGTAAAATCATATATCGTATCTTGAAAGTATATTATCTTTTTTCCGTAAACATGTACTAATAGACTTCTAGAGTACTGAATATAAATTCTTCCAAATTTTTATCCGATCGCCTTGTAAAATAAGACCGAAATCTATATTATATTCCTTAGTTAAGTATGGTTAAACCAAAAATATGCATTAGGGTGTTTTCCATACTTGATTTACTCACACACATTTTGCAATTGTATAACCTTATTTATCAAATTGTTGTTTTTGATATTCGCTTTAAAATAGCAAAATAGAACATCGAATATTGTTAGTTCAATTTTGGAACCTAACTATTTTATTAAACTATTCTTGTTAACTCGTTACATATTAACTGGACTTGTTTACAGTTAAAGAAAAAGAGCTCTATGTGATCTTTTTCTTTGCATGTATCACATAGTTCTGAATTTGCTTTTCCCCATCTATAATAAAAAAATATTTGTAGGATATTATATTGCTGACTATTTTCAATTTAACGTTTTTAATTTTGGTCTTGAATAGATACACCCATATTAGTCCATATTTCATTTCCCATTCAAAAGTATGATTTGGAAAACTTTTTTTTTCCAAAGTGTTCCTAATTGGTCTACCCAATTAGTTTTGGAAACATAACATGCCGAATGCAGTTTCGCTGGACAATTTCTCAATTGGAAAGAGGTCGACTGACGTATAAACCAATTGATGATTCACCACCAGTGTTTGTCTTTTTCTTTTCCTTCCGTCTCTTGGTATTGCCGAGGTAAGATACATATTCTATTATGAACATACCCCGCCTCTTTCTTATTTAGACCTGACATTCATCTATCGATATAAATAGTAAGTTATTTTCGTCTAACAAACTTGAAATATGTATGAAACTTGCTTTGATCCATCTTAAAATAAGTGTCTTAGCCCCTGATTGGTCCACATGCGTATTCCATTAACGTTCTTTACTAGTATTTGTCGATATCAACTTTGGTCATTCCACTAGATTTTGTTGTGAAAGCCTATTTATCAAATTATGATAAAAAAAAAATAAAGCAGTTTACCATATGTTTTAAGCACACTTCATTAAGGATGTCATAGCTGCATTACATCCTGTAATATGTCAAAGTTTAAATTGTTAATTGAAATTCATAACATCACTTGGAATGTTTTTCCATGTTGCTTATAAATAGTGGTAGACGTTTATCCATGACACCTTTAAGAATTGATAAATCGGATGGTTAGATGAACCACGTTCAGGCCTCCTTTCTTATACTCCTGCAATAATAGTTTTTCTACTAATCTTTTCACCTACTATTCAATACAAATGGAAAAAATGTTGAATTCAGGTCTTTTATAACATCATCCGGAATATCTATTATGCTGTGCAAATAAATGATATTTGAGACGACACAACAAGCACTTTACAATTAAATTATACATATGATTGTAAGGTCTCTTTGTTTCCACAGTTTTATAATATTTGTTATTTTATAATTCTTGATGTCCAAATTTTTTTCCAGTGTTACTGGCAGATTTGGAACTACTAAAGTTCACCCCCAAAGACTTGACGGTATTTTTCGGAAATAATTTCCACTTTAAGTTGTATGGATTTTTTTGACTAAGTATGGAAACAATCCATATGCCTCTGTTTTGTTTGTATTTAGTTTTAAGTCTGACAATAACGAAAATGCATCTAACAGATCTATAACTGTCTCAATATCTTGATTACTCAGTAACAAATAGTGTACTGTCATCTGCCCATACAAATGATATTCGAGGATTCATTTCTTAATAACTTCGAATGGAAGATTTAGGACTTTAATTTTATTAGAATTGCCTAATTTTACAAGCCAAGGTATCGATTGCAATTATAAACAGCAAGGCAGAGATAACGGAAAGCCTTGCCTAAACTCTCTTTTCTAATTGGAAGAAATGAGAAATATTGCCATTTTGCTCAAACCGCTGATATATCAGTGTACATGGTTTTAACCCATTAATGAAATCGTTTTTTCCCCCAATTAGGTTTTTTCAAAACCGAATTAAATAACATCTGTTAATACTATCAAAGGCTTGCTGAAATCTAAGAATAACTCGCGCACCAGGAATATTTATCTTTTCGGTATATCTTAGTATGTCTTCGATCAATCTAGCGTTTTTTCCAATGTGCCTCCCTTTGATTAAACCAGACTGGGCAGGATTGATATTGAAAGAGGTAACTTTTGAACCGCTTAGATAAAGCTTTGGTGCTATTTATCATCAAAACCAATACTAGTGTAATCGGTCTCCAATTTGTTAGGTTATCTCGAGGTAAGTCTTTTCCTTTATGATAGTGTGTTATAATTCCTTTTTGTGACTTGAAGCCATTTCTTCGTTCTCAAAACCCTCATTCAATGAGTTGACGACTAGTTTATTTATCTGTGGCAAAAATCTTTTATAACTCTACTTTAGTCATCATGACCGGACTTTTATTATTTTGCATTTATGAAGTGCAGTTTTACATTCTTCGATTGTGAGTTTTCCTTCCACACACATTTCTTTCTACTTCCGTCAATTTCTTAACCTCCGTATATCTATGAATTGCTCAACATGTTGACTAAACTTCTTATCCTCTTTTTATATAATTGGTATCATTACTTTAATGTGCATTTAATAGATTCACCTGATCTGTGTACCATTGTCCCATCTTCAGTCCTTAGACTTGTTATAGTTTTGCTTACTGCATTTCTTTTTACCAGATTCAGAAAATATTTTGTATTCTTCACCTCGTGAATCCATTTTTCTTTGGATCTTTTTTGGCACCAGCGGTAATAATTATCCATGCTATCTCTAGATTTATTAGCTTGAGAATATTTTGCAGATTTCTTTTGAGTCTTCTACAATTAACTTTTTCTTATCTCTTCCAGTTATTTTCTAATCTTTTAGATTTCCAATTTGTTGTGTTTTGTGTACAGTAGTGATACCGTGAAACTTCTGATTTCACTTTTAATAAAGGACCAAGCATTCTATTGTTGAGTAAGTTTCTGTATTCGTTATAGGTTTATACTTCAATTATTCAGCAGGTTACATATTAATCTGTAATAACTGTTCATTAAATTTTCCCATACACCATTACCTTTTTTGGCATCACCTACTGATATTTTCATTTTTCAAGCCAAATGATCAGTACATGGTGCTGTGAAAAAGTTAATATTCATATATTATTAAAAAATTGTTTTTCATCCATATTGGTATAAACCAGTAATCCAATGTTGACTTACACTTAGGGTTATTTCGTTGCCATGTGAATCTTTTCATGTGGATGTTTGAACCTCCATACATCACAAAAGATCTATGTGGTAGGAATGATTTCAGTAATGTCTTTGATTTAACAGTTTCTTGTGTGTCTAAACAATATTTAAATCACCACCAGCTATATTTTTCATTCATAAGGGTTCAAAAAACATTTGAAAAATATACATTTTCTTTTTCCACATATTTGGAGATATAAACGTTCCAAAATTATATGCTATCATTTACTTCAATCTTGAACACAAAAAATCTTGTACTTCTTTTGATTACATCCAATACAGTAAATTTGGAATGTGGATTAATAAGAGTAATAATTCCCTTACTGTTTACGGTATTGCATAATGCATAAAAATCACCACCCCATTCTCTCTTCCATTTAAGAGGCAAAATGGTATAATGTCTTTGGTGTTTGGGCCAGACTCCATCGCTAAAATCCTCCCGCACAGAGAGCGAGCCTGTTTTACATTCCCAGCAGATGCCTGTACTCCTGAGTGGAGAGAGGCAAGCAGGTAATGCCTTGCCCAAGTGCACAACCAAATTGGCGACAGTGGGGCTCGAATCCTTGAGAAAGCTTATTCACAAAATTGTAGTTGATTGTGATCTTGCAGTTTTGTGTTATGAGTAATTCCTTGTTTCCCACGGTTCCATAGGCCACTGTGGTATAGCTTCTGTTCGCTTATGGACAGAAAAATACAAAATTGCGAATTTATTTACAGATACGACCGAAATTTCACGCACAGTTAGGTACCATGATAAGTTCGATGATATAACAATCTCACCTTTATTTGAGTTAAGTCGGTGGACGAGGCTGTGGATCACGAAATACCCCTTTAAAAAGCCATAGCCATGAGCTGCCATTGTTGATATTGCGACAGCAGATATTGATGTATGTGTGTGTGTGTGTCTGTGGCCTGTCTTTGTGTGCTGTTTTGTTGTGTGTGTTGTTCCATTTTGGTTAGGTTAACTTGGTTAGGGTGATAAAAAGGTAAACGTCAACACATCTCAAGTCGAAATTTGACAAACTTGTATGTTGGGTAGTACTATATGCATGCAAGTAATACCCGCGCGCTGGTTTTATCATATTTGAGCTCATTTGCTATTTTGGCTCTGATTGGCTCATTTATCTAAAAGTGAACTTCTACCAGATTCCCATGCCAAATTTTGACGAACTTGGTATGTGGGTAGCTAGTGGTGCATATAAGTAATACCCATGCATTGTGTCCTCACTTTTTGCGCATATTAATGAAAGGGCCCCAAAACCTTCAATTTGCAATATTGCTCTCCTCAAGGGGGATCTTGTACGTTTTAACTTGCAGTATTTTATGGTTTAAATATCACAGCATCGCCAAAAACATATCATGATCAGCTATCAATGGGACTCACAAGAGAGGGCGAAAAAACTGCGAGATAAACTGACAACTGAAGGATACAAGATTTGGATGGATATCGACAATATTGGTAGGAATATTATGAAATATTTGGAGAGATAGGAATAGCATAGCAAATGTGAGTCTGAGAGGGAGCGAGCGGGAGAGAGAGAGAGAGAGAGAGAGAGAGAGGACCAGAGTAAAAGAGTGAGAGAGCGCAAGAGGCAGAAAGGAATTAAAGAATTTACTTCTTGTATCTTCTTAAATTTAGGTTCAGATATCCTTTCTGGTATGTGGAAGCCGTTGAAGACGCTGAAGTAGTACTTATCTGTGTTTCCAAGAAATACCAAGAAAGCGAAAGCTGTACTAGCTAGTACGTAGTATGCCTTTCATTGTAATTTAGGAGATATTGGCCCAAAGAAGGCCAACTGAAGTTCGAGGAAGGAGGTACATTGTAATAAAAACAAAAAAAACCAAACCCCCCTATTTTGTGGTTTTAATTTTGCAAATTTTCAAAAACATTTTGAAATTCTTTTGGAAATTTTGCAAATTTGTGGCACCCGAAAACCCTTATTTTGGGGCATTTTGTCCGGCTAATCTCACCCAAGGACCCTATTTTTTGTTAGTCCTCTGTCACCGAATGCCCCTGAGTTTGAAAACACACCCATAGCTATTTCGATCATTGGTAGCCTTATTAGACCGAAATATGCAAATAAAGACGTATTGGCAATGGTATCCTTAATACTTGCAATGGAGTATATAATAATAATAACTCTAACACTGGAATAGGGGAAATTTTAATTACTCATTAGGTATAATGAGTTCTTTTCTTATTTAAAATAATATCCTTTGTTATTCTAGGGATTATCCTTCATTTGCATAAATTAATATTCATATCCTTTGTTATCCAAAACGGAATAAACCACAATACAAAGGGATACGTTAGGGGGAAACGATACATGTCTTTTGCCCTAAGAGTGTTCTGAGTAAATAACAAAAGCCCTAATCAATTTCGCCCTAACGTAGGGGATAGCATGGTAATAGTTATCAAATAATAATAACGGATTTATAAAGCGCCGTCTATCTAGGCAGCCTATTACGAGGCGCTGAACAATAAGATACAAAAACAAACAAATAAACAAAAAACAAGCGAAAGTTACAATATAACAGAAAACAAATAAATGCGTTAGAACATACATTGTGGAATCAAAGGCCCAAGTACAAAATAATATAAACAAAACATCATATTCCGACTGGAACAATGTTTCCTTAAAGCTGTTTTTAATCATGATACTGTTAAGAAAACACAACAACGGATGTAATAGAGGTCCCAATTTAGGAGCACATGAAGAAAATGCCCTATCACCATGGGAGGATAACGTTCTAGGAGTTGTTAGCAGAAGATCTTAGAGTGTAGTCTGGTATATAGTTCTTATATATGGGGTGAGAAGTTGGCTTATAAGATGGTGCAAGTCCATTTAGCGATTTCCATGTGAGCAACAGAATTTGAATACAATCCGTTGACGAATGGATAACCAGTGAAGCTGTATAAGAGTTGAAGTTATGTGATCATACTTGAGAGTTTTTGACAATACACGAGCAGCTGCATTTTGTGTCCGCTAAAGTTTATCAAGGAGAGTATTCGAAATTCCACATAAAAGGGGTTGTGACAATTAGCGACCCTACCTAGGTGACCCTACCCAGTGACCCTACCTGGGTGACTCTACCTAAAAATCTCCCGCAGACGTCATGATTATCAAATCGCCACAACATATGTTACATCCAACTATGTGCCACCCGTCTAGAAATAAACGAATAAAAAAAAGGAAATAAACTATGAAAATCGTCATGGCCTGTTATCAAACTTGTTACGAGTCCTTATCATTAACTAAATTCATCCGCGGGCTATGTATGTGGAGTATGTGTTCGAGAGCCTTGTGCAATGGTGTGTCATCTCTCACGACACAAAAATATCCCTTCACGATACTTGTGATCACCTGCACAAAAGTATCTCGGCATTTTTTTCGATCAGTATTGTGCCAAAGTCAGACCATTTTGAAAGTTTTAGAAATAGACATGTTGTTGCCTATGTCTTGCTCTTTCATTTAATACCTGGATTTAAAAAATCGTGCAGAAATGGCTGAGATAGAACGCCCGAAAGACGCAACCCCCAAAACCAAAAGTTGCAGTTTGGGGATTTTTCAATGGGCATTGCTGTGTACTGGGACACGAACACGTGTACCACAATCAACGTTGCAAGTAGCTTTCTCGCTCATTCAATCGGAAATCCTATCTGTGTAAAATCAAATACACACGGATTATTGCATTGTACCACACAGTGACCATTGAAGATCCAAAAACTGCAACTTTTCGTTTGGGGAGTTTGCGTCTTTCGGGCACGCTATCCTCAGCCATTTTTTGCACGTTTTTTACAACAGGTGTTCAGAAAGAGCAAGACATAGGCCACAAATGTATATTTCGAAACCTTCAAAATGGTCTGACTTTGGCACAATACTGATCGAAAAATGCCGAATACTTTTTGTGATGTATACTAACGGTTATCCAGCGCACAGAACAACGTATGTAAAACCGTCGGTAGTGATGAGCGTATCTATAATCAATACTTGCAATAGCCTTCTCAGCTGCGGTGCTTTTGTGTCGTTTTTCGTGTTATTTTTGTTTGTTTTTTTCCTTTAGTTAATGTCCACTTATCGCTACACAATGCAAACGGTAGTTTGTTGTGAACATAAAGTAATTTAAAAATGACATTCTTTCATTTTTTGAGGCCTCTCGCGATGGAAATTACCAGATTACCAGATTGTTGTTTGAATGCCGGTCGATTCGGTCCCAAGACCAGTTTCGGTCCCAGTCAGTTCGGTCTCACGGCAATTCGGTCCCACGGCAATTCGGTCCCACGGCAATTCGGTCCCACGGCAATTCGTTTCCCATTAGGAAAACGCGTTTTAAACAATACGTCTTAAACCTACCTTTTTTGTTGTCCGAATGAATTTTTTCTATTTTATTTTTTTATTTTTCATTTAGGCCTATATTAATTATTTCTTCAGGTCAACTAGGAAATCACCGTTCGTTGCGTTCGTCGTAAAAGGCTTGACGAAAGTTGAGTGAATAATCCTTACCCTTAAAGGGCAACTGGCACATTTTCATAAAATATTGAATTTCTCCAATTTGCTCACAAAGATTGTCTAGGCCAATGGAAGACTGAGATATATTATACACATAAAAATACATAACCCCAAACCAGATAGGGACATTAATCAAGACGCTAAACAATCCAATGTAATTTGTAGCTAACTTTTCGAGTTGGGCTTTAATGATTTCAGGTGAGGGCTATGTATATAAAGCTCTTATACCATGGAAAAAAAATATCAATTTTTGGAAACTCTAGAGGCGCACTATTTTCAAATGTGCCAAGTTCTCAACTTTAGGAGTTCTCAAACTTTTTTTCACCCTGATCGAGAGACTTTCAAATGGTCTAAATTGGTTTGTGAGTGCTCTCACACGGCATAATTGTGTTTTATTATGGACAGCCTCTCAAACAAGCCCACCCATCCCCTAGTTTAATTTGCTTTCTCTCAAATCTAACCCCTCCAATAACTCCGACATTAGTTGTTGAGCAGTGTGTTTACTTTGAGTAGTTAAACATTTACAACGTACAGTTCAGCGTCTTGCGAATGATCAAAAATGGATAAATAATGGTAGTGTCTACATGAGCACTAGATGAGCTTACTCTGCTATTAGCCAACGAAAGATGGAAAGGCCCAGGGCCCAGATAACTACCAGAAGAGTTCCTGATGCAATGCCGCCCACGATGTCTTGAATTGCTCCAGGAGTTCTACATACGATGCCTTACCAACCAGTCTATACCCAATATCTGGAGGAGAGCTACTATCATAGCACTCCCCCAAACCAAAAGGCCTGTCGACAACCCTAAGAACGACCGCCCAATATCACTACTGTGTTTCTCCTTCAAGACACTCCCTTGAGAGGAAGATCCCGGCTGGAGGCCCTTTGTCGAACCCCATCTGCCTGGATTTCGGATTACGGATTTCGCCGTGGCAGCAACTGTCCATCAGAGTGTAAAACTCACAAGAGATTGAGGAAAGCTTTGAAAAAGCGCCGTAAGGCAGGCGTCATCTTGGTGACCTTACTGCAGCTATGACAACCGTATGGCCACCAGGGCCTGACCTCAAAGCTTTCTCAGGACCCCA